>JAUMJK010000383.1:2172500-2220000 GCA_033558105.1 Coccyzus lansbergi
TATTGTTGACAGACAACTATAGTGTAAGTTGTGAACGTGGAAGACAGCGTAACGCCGTGTATCGAATTCAGCGTTTCTTTTTTTTTTTTTTTTGCTGGGGAGGGGTGGGGGGGCAAGAAGGAGGAGGGGGGAGAATGGTTCACCGGCTAGCGTTAATGCAAGTTTTAATTATATAGCTATAATACCACTTTCCCCTCTGAGAAATGTTGGTTTAGATTACACGGTGCAAAAGGAAATTGCAGAAAATAATAACTTCAAACCAGCCTCGGCAGCGCGAATTTGTAAGAATTTGGTAGCGCTCTCATCTCTCGCATTTTCAGGACAGACGCATTCATCCAGTTGCTAGGAAAACCAAATAATGAAAACATAGCTGGGATTTAGCAAGTTCCACTGGGAATTACCTATGATAGAGGGCAGGGCTGCACTTCCTCAGAACATGCTCCTGCTGTAAAAATTCACAAACCTGGCATTCATACAGGCATCTGTCGCTTGCTCTAATGCCAGTTCATAGTATACATACAAACATCTGCTTCCATGCACAAAGGGATACAGAACGCTTGACAGGTCTGTGTTAGCAGGGTTCGCAATGCCAGTTCTTTATGCAAAAACCCTAATGCTTCCCGTCAAGCCATTAGAAGTGATACAATCAGCCCAGGCCCCATTAAGCCATCAGTGTCCACCTGTGATAAAGATGGCCATTTGTTTTCTTAAAGCCCACTTAATGTCTGCTTAACTCAATTTGTCAGGAAATGTAGAACAATTTCCTCACAGCCTGAAATTTGGTAGTGGTTCAAAGTCAAAAGGCCAGGTCTAGTCTTATTCAAATGATATAATGAACAGTCTTCAAATCCAAATCTCCCTTGGGGAGATGCTGTTTACTTTTTTTTTTGTTGTTTTTTTATAATGTTAGAAGAGGGGGGGAAAGGAAAGAATAAAATGTATGCTTTTCTTTGATTACTAAAAATATTGAATCCTTTTAACCCCTTCATATGGGTCAGCTGAAAAATGAACTTCCATGCTTCCTTCTTTTGCTGGAGGTTAATATATTAAAGGTTAGATAAAGCAGAGCAAAAATACCAGAATGAATATTCGCAAAATTTTTTCCAGTCTATTTTAAAAGTCTCTTTTTAAGCATAAAAATTTACAGCTTAACCACCTAAAACATCCCCCCAGTTTTCATTCTGCCTGGAATCTCTCCTGGAGTACCAATTAGGGGCTGATCCCACCTCTGGACTCGATGCCAAGGGTGCCATTCACAGTGAGCGAAGCCAGAGTGCATTCGAGGCCTCTAGTGGGAATTATCCCAGGGAAATTAGACAACAGCTAAATATATGTGACAGGATACAGCCCCAAATTTACAGTTGTTCTGGAACAGTTCCTATTCAGCATCCTAATTTTCACGTAGGATGATATCTGAGAAATGCTTTGCCACCTCAACCCTGTGCATCCTTCTACCCAACCACGTTTTTTTCTCTGCCCCGAATAACTATCCATCCTCAGGTCCTCAACCAACATGGCAATTTGAAGAACATGGTGAGGACCAGAGGGATGCCAACCAAAACCACCCTTGGCATGGACAGTGGGGGCAAGGGGAGGCTGTGAAAGACAGAAGTGTGGGCATTTCTGGAGCTGGCAGTGATGTCTTGTCATGCTTCCATCACTTTGAATAACAAAATTAAGTAATGATGGGTCATCACTGTGGTAGGGCAGAGCACTACTGCTAAGTCACCTTATTAGCCAAAAAAAAACAGTGGGGAAAAATCCTGTATGTAGAATAAACAGAATTCTTGATATCAAAAACATAAATAATCACTCACCAATAGGTTCAAGAAATCAAATTACATTAGAAATAGTGATCTCATGGATACAGTTTCTGCATCCGAAGGCAATTTTTGAGAGTGTGAGCAACCATTTGTGTTTCTCTGGAAAGGAGTGCAGGTCAAGCATCGCAGCACAGTCTCTCTGCTGGCTTTAACTGCTGTTGGGGAGGTGCGTTACGGCCCCGAGTTGTGCATTTGCAGAGAAAATATCACACCGTCCAGATGCTCAAGTCTGCTCTTTCTGTGCAGAAAACCCCACGCAAGGCTATGACAGTGTATGAAATACCAGGGAAAAGCTCAGCGTTATTTTTCTGAGGCTCAGTAGAAGTTAGCCATGGAGCACAGTCATTTCAGTTGGGATCAGACTATCCATTAGCTATCAAAGTCCTAAGTCTAATTAACCCCCAAAACCGATTGACAAAGATCGTTCCTCCTTTACGCCGCCTAACCGGTTGTACATGCGCTGGGCATGCGGTACCTAAGTCAGACGCTGCTTTGTTATAATTAGGGCAGCAAATTTTGTTTTCTGTTTGGTACTTGCTGTTACATATTGCATGTAATGTATGGCACTGTTAAGGGAAAAAAATTGGAGTCAAAGTGCCTGGAAAGTTAGGTCTGCTCTGTAGCACTGTGAGATTGTTGACATCTGCCGAGGTTGGAGAGCTCAGTAAGCAGGAAATGGGGTGTCACTCTGAGTGGTAGTTTACCATTATCCTGGCATCCTAATGAAGTGTCTGCAGTGCACAGAGCTTCTGGATGGCATCTTAACGCACGGCTAAGCAAAAGCACTTCTCTCCTTGTCACTGTCATCCATCTGCCTGCACCCTACTGTAGCCAATGGGATGGAACCATGCTACAATGTGCTATAAGCCATTTAGAGTTGCACATTGCATAATCAGTCCCATCAAATATGTAAAAAATGACTATTATTGGTTATTTCCCTCAAACTCTGGCACCTGGAGTTTGATACATTAAAGTTTAACTTTTCTAAGTGCTGTTTTTTTCCCATTAATTCCACATACATTTTTGCTAAATGGGACTGAGTTGCAAACTCATTGTCTTGGGTCTTGCTAATGGTTCGCAAAGTTGTATGAATATTCATTGCAAACTCCACTTTATATCACATACGATGAATTTATCAATTGCCCATATAGAAAGGTTTCATGCAAATCTCATTTTCTTTTGCAACATTTATTTCCGAGGCATGAATAAAAAGTAAAATCAATTCAGATCACAAATTGGTTATTTTCCTTATAGCAAACATTACTTAGTTTGAATGCTTCTTATAGATTTTTTTTAAAAAAAACAAGAAAATATTTTACAGTGTATCTGCGTGAGACGATAGCCCTAATGTACTGCAAGTGATTAAAATTGGGACTCTCATGTTGCATATGGCAACATTAAAATAACCTGACATTAAAAGTGATAAGAATGATTTATCCATATACTTATTGATAAAAATATGTGTGTATTAGCCAGCATGACTTCCAGAATATGAAGATTTACCAAATGAAAGTGGAGTTTTGAGCAGTTGGCGTCTCTGGGGGAAAAAAAAGAAAATCAAGCTAACAGAGCACTCTTTTAAACAAGTTTTCATTCTCTGATAACACCAAAGCTATCGAGGACTGGGGTTAAGCATTGTGTGGCAGGGCAAGCTTCTAAAATGGGCAAGAGCAAGATGAATTGGCTAAGTCGGGTGTTTATTTATACAAACAAGAGGGCAGAACATAATTTAGTTGCATCAGGAATTTTTCACAGACATTAAAACTATAGCAAACATAACAGCGGGGATGCTTGCACAGCAGCACAGTGGGGAAGCTCACAGAGCGTCTGCCCACACTACGACTGGCTGTAGCCAGCGCCATAAGTCTCACAATTTCATTAGCACTCGAAAATCCACCTAAACCACTCGGTTCCGATTAAAAAAAAATAATAATAATAAATGAAATAAACAAACCGAAAAAAAAAAAAAAAAGCCCCAGACAAGACCCGTCTTTCTCCCGGCAGCTGAATCAGCCACGAATTGTTGGAAAAACTCTTGGCAGACAGATTTTGCTGTAGCAACAGTGTGTGACGTTTTAACCATAGAAGAAATCATATCCAAAAAAACCAAAAGAAGGTGAGAAGAGCCATGTGAGAAAATCAGGGAAAAATCAGGCTCAAAAAAAACCACAACAACAAGACATAGATTAGGTGGCAGATCAATAGTTTGATATTTTATGCAGCATCATAAATCACTGGGTTTTTTTCAGCAGTGAGGCTGTGAGGCTCGAAAGCATATAAAGAAACCATGGTTTGTGATAAAATTAGGCATTAATGTGAGCCATAAATGCCATTTAACATTAAACATGCACAAGGCACTGAAATGCCTGGTAAAGGGAAATGGGCGCTATAGGAAAACTATACAAAGTCAGTCAGACATGAATAATGCAGCAGGTCTGAGGAGGGTCATGGGTCAGACTCCAGTACCTTACAAAATAATGAATGCATGTCAGGTTAGAGACATACATCCCTTCCTAGCAAACGTGAGTTATTGGAGATAAACCCTCGACTTCCTGTTCTGAAACAAAGTGGCTTGTTGTAAACATCTACATCCGTTTAAAACTAATGATTAAAAGAAAGATTCGGTGGGATTTGCCTAAGTATTCTTTATGGACAGGAGTGTTAGAGGTTACTTTCTTCATTCATTTTAACCCAACCACTGTTAATGTTACAGACACATCATGTTTTCTTCTGTGCTCAAATGTTTATCCAAAGCTCATTTACAAAAGAGCTTATATAATATTAAGTGGGCTTTTTGTCAATGTATTCTTCATTTAAATATAAACAAGAGAGCATCTCCTCAGCTTTGCTCTGTTAAAGGGAGTCGGTAGTATTTTTAAAGACTGTAACCCAAACTATAAATAATACATGGAGTCGCTTTGGAGCACCTTGATCTGCTACAATTACCACCTAGATCTTCTGTGTTTTGCCCCAAAAATGCAGAAATAATTAATCATCTTCTCATTCTTTATTTGTTATATGTGTTTATGATAATTCTTCCTTCAAGAATCTTCACAGAGAAAAAAAAGAGACCCGCTTTCCAAAATAGGATCCTTTTCCCCAGGTTTTCGCCAGTGTTTACAATACAAAGAAAAATGGTATTATTTCTTTTTATCAGAACTGGTCTGCTTCATTTTCTAGACTCAGCTGGAGAATTTAACAGCTCTTCAGAGTGTTTTCCTTCCTTTGCACGCTGTACTGCTAGACTTCATAATACGGCATGGAGAGAGGGGGTACCTTCTTCAGAACTATTTATGCAAACCCTCATTTAAAGATTCCCTCCCTCTACTCAAGGATAGTAAAGAGAAAAACCTCAAAAAAAAAAAAAATCTAAGTTAGAAAATCTTCCTACTTATGATTCTGAAAGGGGAAAATTTCTAGGAAAGAGGAACTCAAGACTTTACAGAAAGAAAGCAAATGCATAGGTATTGCAAGTGAAGCATAAGATCTTGCATCTGATCTGTTAAATATTCCATCAACAAGGTCAAGAGTAAAGACAAGCCCAGCCACAAAAAAATGAAGTGAGAGTAAGCTCTAATAAAAAAAATGAACAGTTTATCCTCTTCAGCTTCTCAAGTGGAAAAATAAATTCTTTTATACTAGAGAAAAATCAAGCGTGTATAGAGCATTTTAAAAAAAACACCAATATCAACTATTTTAATGAAAGAGTATCCAATATTTTCATGGAGCTATAAGAGGGAGCGAGACTAAGTGTTATGGCAAAAAGACTGGGCTCAGCAGCTTTGTGTGGGAAATGGTGAAATGTGACTGTGATTTATAATGAGAAAAGGTATCTACAACATACAATTTTCTACCTAGCTGCAAATAATAATTCATAGTGATGTCCCTTCCAGATAAAATACCTTTGCAATGTAGGACTCATGTGGTAAAATGATCATGATAAATGTCAGACCAGTGCAGGTAACGGCTTTACAAACCATTAAGATTAGCTGGCTCTTTTTTTTTGATGATAACAGTAACCATGCTGTGACTCTATGTGGTAATAATATCTCAGTACTGATAAATGCCAGAGCCAGGCAGAGGTGTTTATCATTCCCAGTTCAGAAATGCTGACTAAAGTTACCACATGTTGCCTGTTTCTTCTTCTTTTACAACAGACTAGCAATTAACAAATCAGCCAATTCACAAAACAATTTTATGCAGAATTTCTACGGGTTTTGTGCTTTAGTGCCTACCCAAAGAACTCTTCTTCTTGTGTTTCAGTACTGATGACTTTGGTAGAGTAAGTGCTAAAACAAAGCTTTCTACCCTTGCCATTCTCTCAATAAATAATTTCTTTGTAAAAAAATACTGGCTTTTTGGTTTATTTCTTTTACAGATATAGCTTATGAGGAAGCACAGCCTTTGTAAGGCAGGTTTTTTGGGGTTTTTTTTGTAGAGAAAGGAGTTACCAAGTTGGTATCTGTGTAATTCAACTCAGAGAAGAAATATTACCTTCAAAATAGCACAATAAAGATTTACTGTGTGATATTTCCTTGCAAATATCATGCAAGGGACAAACAGCGAGCCTTTCCTTCCACTGAAGCTTTCCCTAACATAGTGCTTCGGTTCCACTTGAGTCTATTGAATTCTTAGGAGAAAACAGACTTATAAAATGCACTAGTTGAGAAACTTTCTTTGAGAAGTTGCAGTAGAACCAGGGCAGCCCCAATCTGAATATAACTTACCTAGTAACATGATAGAGTGTGCGCATGCTAAACACCACAAATCAAAAGCCCAGAGGATTTGTGTCCCTCTTCCTACAATAAATTTACTTTTGGAAATTTCATCTTGGATTCATTTGTAGCTTCAGTCATATTTCCATAGGACAGATCATCCACAGGAAAAAAATAAATAGTGCTAATGGCTTGTGGCAGAAAACATCAAGGGATGGCTGGTTTGCAAGACTGGGAGAGTTTATGCTGTTCAGAAGTTAAGGTTCTGTATAGGTCAAACCAGAACAAGAGTAAAATACACAGACAGTATATTCCTCATTCGTGAGTAACTTCATTGTTGTTATTGTCAACTGTGTGAGTTCCTACAGAATAAATCCATATGAAAATCTGAGGATTTTTTTACTGGAAAATAATGCCTGTGTCTTGACTCCTTTGAGATCTTGTTTTTCATAGCTATATAAATATTCAAACTCTAAATGATAGAGATACATACATCTATATCTGTGTGCATGACGTATTAATTTCAAGAGGAATTAGGAATACACCCTTAGAAATTTTAATTTTTAACTTCAGTCCAATTGCAGGAAATTTTTGTATGAAACTTTTTCTCTGGTGAAATCTTTGAATCAAAGCACTAATCACAATGTTTGCTTATGCAGCACCTACTGCAACTGGGATTCATTCCTGATTGAGATCTCGGGGTGCTAGGGTAATATGAATATTAAAAAGGAACATATACGAAGAATGATAGGTGATAATTAAATCATAGATGATAAGATCAGAAAAGTATTCTCAGGTTATCTAGGGCATGTAACATGCAAGATGTTTTCCCTACGTCAGACCTACTGGCACCTTATCTAATCTGCTCCTAAATGAAAGCACAGTTGTACATGACTTTGCTCTAGTTGCAACATCTTATACAAATCGATGAATATATCAGTCAAAGCTTTCCCATGAAACATGCATCATCAACAGGAAGGCATATCTTAACAAAAGGAGAACAATGTTCTTATCACCTCAGAAGAGATTAAATCTTAGTACTGTGTTCTTTATTACAAATTGTGAGTTTGAAATACAGGGTGCGGAGGGGGGTTCCTATAGAAATTTCAGTTGTGAGATTAAACCGGTATTAGAAAATAGCTACACTAGAACAGTTTCTCCAAATAACTGATCATCAAAAAGCATGACTAAAAAGAATAGCAAATTATATTATATTTTCACACATAGTGGGGTATAATATTAAGGACAGTGATTCATAAATATAACTGATTAAATTATGATGAGGGAAAAAAAGGACAACAAAGACTACCTGGGAACTACATCCATCACAGAAGCTGCATTATTGGACAAATGTAATTCCAAAGTGGAATTTTGCTCTTAATATACATGTCCCTTATCTCTTGGAAGTATTTTTGCTCAGGTTGACAGTCTAACAGTCAAGTAAAATAAATTAAAAGCATAAGAATATAAATCTGTGAATCAGAAAATGCTTCCTCAAGATTAAGAAAAATTTTGAATCCTTGTACGTTATTTTGTTCTCTATTAAGGGGGCAGAAGACATTATACCATGTTTTTAACCACACATTAATACCATCTTTTCTTATTAATGTATCAGATACAGCACTGGGCAAAGTAGTGTCATAACATGGCATTTAAGTGGCTATTTTCTCTTATTTCACCCCTTTTAGAAATCCAGGACAACACCACTCGCATCAAATCCATAAGGAACCTGGTAAAAAAGCTTCCCAGACCTAACTATGACACAATGAAAATCCTCTTTGAGCATCTAAAGAAGTAAGTAGAACCGTGGTACTAACAGATCAATAATTTTTAAAGGAATCAGTGTGTGGTGTCCAAATCCAATTGGAAACATCATCCAAAATACCAAAAATAATTACATTCTTTGGCAAAAGTAAGCATGATTTATGATATCTATGTATACCCTATTCCTGCTCAAGAAATCAGTACATCTAAGCAAAAAACCAAATCATGCCTCTACTGGAAAACCAAACACTCCTGTTTCCTTGGATGTGGTTAGACACTTCAGTAGATTATTGTGCCACAGGGATATTGAAGTCAGCAAATGCAACACGTGCCAGCATTGTATTTCTCCAGTTTGGTTTGACTTTCTCTAACAACAGACCTTTAGATCACCGTATTTTCATTCTCGAGATCTTTGTCATTCAAACCCCTTTATTGAAGCATGTAGCGATAGAAATAACCTCACTCAAGAAAATACATTACGAGCTCTTGTGCCTCACGGGGAAGCTTATGATCGCATAGAACATCTAAGAGATGCTGAGGAAAGATTTGGAAGTGCACTTTTGCTCTCCTAATAGTTTCTGGGATACCACAGAGGCAGAAAAAAGGCACTGTGAGAATCCATCTTATCATTCTTCTGTGGTTTCCACACTCATTGAGCTCCATTTGCAAGAGATGTCAGCCCACAAGGTCAATCCTGGTTCTCATGTTCATTTTTGGTTTTCTTCTTGTATTTCATGGCACTGATAGCAAAAACTCACATAAATCACATGCTCACTTGGAAACCAACCTGCAGCTGTTTGACTTGCAGAATGACTGGGAAGAAGTTGCAGAATTGAAGACTGGGGAACATAAAGTGCAGGGTCCTCTTCCTTCCTTCATAGTTGTCCTGCTGGTGCAACTAACCACAGCCCTTTTGCACAATCGCTTTTTAGTAAAACGGCTCTTAAAATTGAAGGGACTAAGGAGAAATCTAGGGATGCGTGGAAACCCTGTGCATAGAGGAGTAGTTCTTCTCAGGAATGATATAATGACTCCACTGAGTGAGTAACAAAGACTCCAGATAAAAGACAACTTTGAGCTTATAATGAATGATGCCTTTATACTGATCATTTCTGCTATATTCTCCTGGCATGTACATATAAGAGATGTAGATTTCTTATCTTGTTTTGCAGATTCCAGTTGAAAATGCAAAATTAAGTTCATGCAAGCTGTGGGAACATCCCCATTTCACTAAGCTTAGAAGGATTTTAACAGTCCATAAAATTACAAAGTTCGGCCTTGCAGAAAAAGAGTTTTCTATGTTTTCATCAGATGCACCGTGTGTGGACATTCTCTCTTTCAGTGGTTGATCCAGAAAAGGATGATAAATTATCAGTGTCAATGGAAGAATAATAAGTGAAATTATTTCCTGGGAAGAATCTGAGTGTGAGAAGTGGGCACAGATATGCCATATATATAAAACTTATTGCACCATATGGGGCATTAATGCCAACTTGAAGAAAGTTTTGTTACCACATCTTAGGGGAGAGCTATCAGGTATACACAATAAGTCTTTGATCTCATAGTTAAATCACTTGATTGAGACTCAGGAGACATGGGTTCATTTCTTGGCTTTGACCGGATGTTCTGGGTGACCTTGGGTAAATCACTTAATCTCTTTGTGCCTTGGTTCCTTGTTTACAAAATGATGATAATGCTTCCTTTGTCTCCCTTGGCTTTTTAGAGCATAATCTGTTTGGGACAGCAATTGTTTCCTGCTGTGTATGTGCAGAATAACTGGCAAAACTGGACCAAGCCTGGTAGTTTTTTTGAGAAACATAAAAGAAAATCAAAAGACTCACTAAAATACAGATAAGAAAATACCAATACTTTGTAATGCATATGTACACAATATTGGGATTGATTACAGCTCTACGAATGTGGTGGGAAGGTGGATGTGCTATCCAGATAAGCTAGAGATATGCTGCCCACAGAACTGTACTACCATGATAGAAAGCAGGAAAATGGAATATTCGGGCCAGAGTGGGGTCTGTGCATTATAGGAGCAATTTTTTGAGTGTCTCTGGAGAAGGTCAGCCCCCTCTGCCTTGAGGAAGGACAGGACTATTCCATAGGCTTTACTCTCTTGAGACTGAAGCAGCAGAATAGATACTGAAAGCATCAAAACCAGATAAAAACTGGTTTATTCTCTTAAACTTGTGGATGTGAAAGACAGAAGCCAGTCAGAATAGTCTCATGACTCCATAAATGAGAGTGAAGAAAACACACAAGAAAGACAGTGAGTTGCTGGAGCATTTCCAGAGAAGGGCAAAGAAGATGCAGGGTCTAGAGCACAAGGGTTATGAGAAGTGGTTGAAGGAACAGGGCCTATATAGTCTGGAGAAAAGGAGGCTGAGGGGAGACTTCATAGATTCACAGAATCATAGAATCTCCAGGTTGGAAGAGACCCACCAGATCATCGAGTCCAACCATTCCTATCAAACACTAAACCATGTCCCTCAGGACCTCATGTACCCATGCCTTAAACATCTCCAGGGAAGGTGAAAACTTCATCACTGCCTACATCTCCCTGAAAGGAGGTTCTAGTGAGGCAGATGTTGGCCTGTCCTTCCAAGTAACAAGAGATAAGTCCAGAGTATTGGCTTCAGTTTGTTACTTGGGAGGTTTAGAGTGGATAATACAAAAAATTTCTTCACCAACATTGTTGTCAAGCATTAGAACAGGCTGCCCAGGGAAGTGGTGGAAGTGGCTATTCCTTACACTTATGAAAACAACACTGTTGCTCCTCAGGACTCCACTTTTTCTTGTTGCACACTTTCCAGTTAATTTTACTCCCAAACATAGTGAGCTAACAGCAAGTACCAGGGATAAGCAGGACATCAAATGATGCTGAAGACATGTACTTAATTCACCTTCCCTGGAGGTGTTTAAGGCACGGGTAGACGAGGTCCTGAGGACATGGGATAGTGTTTGATAGGAATAGTTGGACTTGATGATCTGACAGGTCTCTTCCAACCTGATGATTCTATGATTCTACGATTCTATGATTCTATGACTGGCTCTCTATACAAAGAAAACTGGGTAACCAATCCCTGTTCAATATGTCATTATTTGTACCTAATAATTTACTACAAAAATATAGTTCAAATGAAGCAGAAGGAGCATTTACCTCCTTAAGGACCTCACAGTATTTTATGTCTGGGACTTAACCTTCTTTTATGGCAGCATCTTTGAGGTATCTATTATACACCCATTGGGAAACAGAGGCACAAGGTGTTCCAATGGTTCAGACGCTAAAATCTAAAAAGCTGGAGGAGTTTGTCTTTGCACAGAATCTTCTGCAGCAACTGAAAATACTCCTTCCTCACCAATGCAAAATGCAGGAGAGAGGAACACCCGGGCTGTGTCCTCTGTACCGTGCTCTGAGCTGGCGAGGGCAGATGCAGCTCTGCTCCAGAAGCTATGTGCCTGCGTTGTACAGCACTGTGCCTGAGCTAATAAGCTGTGCTTATTAATGTTAAATTAATGAATCTCAGCCTGCTCTGCTTATTAGGTTGAGCTCCATGCCACTGCAAGGGAGCTCTGCGACTCCCAGACCTGAGCTGTCTCACATCTGACCAGGCTGGAGCACAGGGCAGCCAAGCTCGAGTCTGGCTTTACCCATCCATGTAGACCCCCCATGTGAGGGGATATATTACAGACAACCCCCCTCTCCTTGCATATCATTTTCCCACACAAAGGCAGGATAATATGTGTTATTTACAAAAGTATGAAATGGATGTTGAAATAATTAAATGGGAAGACAGGGGCCAGCCTGATGCTACCATCCCTCTCCCTTACGTGGAAAGCACTGAATCCAGATGCCCAACTGTGGAAGATATTCTTCCAGCAGCAGCATCTGCCTCCTTGGCAGGCACTTCAGGCAAGTTGTCTGGGGAGGTCTGCAGTTGCCTCTTGGTTTATCACGTGGATCTGTTACTGTGGCCTATCTGGCTGCCTTGTCCAAGCAGAAGCCAGTTCCTTTTGATTCACCTTTGAATCCAAGAAACTCCATTTTTCTGCTCCATTTTCCCCCATACTGTACATAGTATGTTGAAATATTTTTCAGATGCCATCCAAGCTTTCTGCTTTTTCGAAGAGAAAAATTTCATTTCTGACTGCCTTCCCCCCTCCCAGATTCTTCACTTTTACTGGTAACTAGTTGCATCAGTTTCACTGGAAATAAAGCAGAACTTATATATAAGATATAAGAATATATATAAGATATAAGAACTTGAGATATATATATATATATATATACACACACACACACACACACACACACACATATATATATATCTCAAGAGCAGAACTTTATATCTAAGTCAAACCCATTATGTATTAATATACTAACTAACAAAAGTCATAAGTATTCATGTTTCTTTTGCTTTGGATAATAATCTTCCCCCATATTTGTAGGTCTGTGAATGAAGAAAAGCATCCAAATTTGACAAACAAAACACCCACCCCTCAAACCTCACAACACATGGTAGCTGCATCCTGAAGAGCAGAGGCTTTTGCAAAATACATGTGACTAAACAGACTTATTTCTACCTATGAAAGATTAAAAGAAATGATAAAAAGACATGTTCAGACAGAAGCTCACAGTAGCCTGCACACCAGGACACAATGACAATGTCATGACAAGTCCAGCAGCCATACCCAGAATTCTGAGGGAAAAGCAGAAAATAAAGTTAAAGTACAGCAGTTAGTGAGACTAAGCAGGGGATGTCATCAAACTTTTTTTTTTTTTTTTTTTTCCGAAGTTGGTGGAGGAAGGATGTAGCAAACATATGTGGTTTTCTCTTACTAAACTATGTGTCATATCAGCAGTTTCAGGCAGGCTTACATATTAATCTAAGCTCAGGAGAACCCTTTTTTTCACATAGGAGAAGAACAGATTATATTAAGAACTATATAAGCCTTTTATTAAGAAGAGAGAGAGAGAGAGAGAGAGAAAAAAAAAAAGGTTAAAAGTTATTTAAAAGAAAATTCAGTGCACAGAATGGGAGAAGTGTATAACAAATTTCTATTTGGGAAACCTCAAAGAACCTGTGGAAGACCTGGAGCCCAAAGGGTGGGATGGGCATTAAAATTGTGCTTCAGGAAAAACGCCGAGATTCAGGAAAGTGGATTCATGTGAGTGTTTAACTGGAGTCACAAGGAAGACTATTTCTTGAAATTGTTTCCTAAATTGAGATCTTTCTTTAAAATCAGGCAATTCATGAGCAGCTCTTGCTTTTCAGTTGCAGGACAGCATCAGGGATGAAAGTTTAACCTTACTCCTACAATCTTTGGGAACATCCACTGGAAATGTGAGAAGGAGAAACATCCTCTTGCACCAGAGGAGCATGTAGGTGACTGCCCAGGGGCATAAAAGACTCAGTCATCCCAACATTTTAAGATTTACACAAAAAGAATTAATCAGTTTCTAGTTTGAGAAGGGCAAATATATATCAAGACACACTCTTGCACAAGTGCTTTTCTCTGTTTCAGCTATAGAAGAGTTTTAGAAAGGAGATGGAGAAATGCCAACACTCATCCTGTTTACTGTAGCTTCCCAGAGCTTATTTTAGGGGAAAGGAGAAGAGTTAAACCCATTTTCTCTCTGCTAAGTACACATCGGTCTACTAAACTCGCCCCATGTAAATTAGCGGACAGAAGAAAATGTGCTTCAGGCGCAAGTATGCACAGGACAGGAGTAATAATGGATTTTGGATTAAAGGTAAAAATACATCCAGTCTTCCAGAAGCACATTTGTGCATGTTTAGTTTACTTACTCTACACTGGGGGTGATCTGCTACCAAGGTTTTTGCAGTCATGCCTACTCCTTCTTGTTGCAGAACAAGAGAGTTTGCAAAGTTCTCCTCTTCCCTGAAGAATACCTTACAACTTAGTGTTTCTAACGAGAAGAATGGCGAGTAATTAAACCCATATTTTTACCTATGTTTCCATATGCTTCCTATTTCCACAACCGTATTTAAAAATACAAACCTTGATTTTCATAACAATCAGGCAAATAATTACACTTGGTACTTTTCAATGTTACGGAGCTTCAAGATGTACAAGCTGGTGTATCAGCAAATAACAGAGTGATAAAAATAATTATCATAGTTTTAATTTAAATATTTATGATACGGTTGACTCTGAGGTTGTACAGCACCATTGTGCTAGGTGCACTACACAAATTCAGAGAGATAGAGCTCCTGTTTCAAAGAGCTCCCATTGTTCATCCCACATTACTCAATATCAAACAATCTCAAAAAAGCTTTTCAGACATTAATTAAATCTCATAACTTCCTTTTCAGGTCAGTAAGTTTTATTATCCTAGTTGCACGCATGGAGAAAGTGAGGAGTGAAGAGGGTAAGACACTTACCCTCGATGACACAGTGAACATTTCTCACTTCCACTCTCTCCTTTCTTCCCAGTCCCCCCCACCCCAAGCCCCCCACACTTTTGGAGACTTGTCCACGTGCATGTTGGCACCGTGGGCGTACGTGTGCACATGGACAGCACGTCTCGGGGAAGGCCGGTGACTGCTAAGTACTTTTTCAGTTAATCGAGACCATGTGAGAGTCCTGCTTCTGGTTTGCACTCACATAAGTTTTAGTAAAATATCACTGGCAGAGTTAATTTATGCGATTTTGTAACCTCTCAATATTGCTTGGGGTTAGCGTTCTTTTCAACTGGAATGTTTTTTGTTGGTGAAAATTAAGAATGCTCAATTCATTACCAAAGGGCTTTTTTTGACTCCCCCTTTTTTTCTCTCTATTTTTGGAGATTGAGCCCTAACACATTAATGTACCGGACCAGGTCATCAAAGGGTAAATCACAATGCTTTTCATTTTTCTGACTAAAAATATAGGATTTTTCTCAGAATAAGGCTGTAAAATAAATAATGGGCTTCACATTTCTTAAGATATTCATGGGAACTTAAAGGAAAAACCAAAACAAAACAGACTTTAATGCCAAAATGTCAGTGTTCTGTGCAAAATAATTAATAAAACGCAATAGGATCTGTTCTGCTATCGATTGAAAGGGAATTTATGCAGGTAATTCATTAAGGCTAGTGGGAGTTTGGCATGTAAATCCCCCAGCACTTTGATGGGAAAACAGACCCTGATGATTTTTTAAATTTTTTTTATAAGCTATAAAATAAAAGATTTTCAGTGGTAAATATATAAAAGGAAAAAGCAAATACCAGAACAGCTAATGGGTACTCCTGATCTGTGAGACTTCTGAAATGACATTAGATCAAATCATTTTTCACACATTGCAAGAGATGCAACAATCATTTCAATCACCATGTTAAAAGAATCAATACATTTTTTTTTCTTTCAGAGAATGGTACTTCACATTCCAACATTTGCAGGTTATCACCTTCATACATCTCTTTTTGTGGTCAAGTGCATGATTAGTACATCTGACAGTGTATTGGCCATTTTCTTATGAAGCTCCACAAATTCTTGTAAATAAAAACCAATCTGAAAAAAAAAAAAAAAAACGAAGAGCAAATCTGTTGACTGGAATGCACCCTCCTTGTAATGGGAACAAAAAGCTGGCAATGAAATATAAACCTAAATCATAGCAGAATGACCTACTTTAAGGCATTTGCCAAAGAGACAGTGTTTTAGACAGCTCCTCTGAAGTAGCGTCTTTATGTCTATGCCATCTGCAGATTTATTATTGTGCTTTAGAAAAAAAAAATGAAGGAAAAAAAAAAAAGGAAAGAAAAACCTACAGTATGCCTGAACAAAACTCAGCTTCATCTATAGGAAAGATTCCAGTACTGTAGGCACCACACCCACACCTACTGATGTGGTCCAAGTCTTTTCTTTAAAGGCACCTAATTAAGAAACCCTGACTCATTTACATGGCGACGTTTGATCTAAATTACACTCCAAACCACACCAAATTAGGAGCATCTGTGAATGCAAAGTGTTTGTTCCCAGTGACTGGTAGAATAAGGCCAGTTCTGGACGGCACATGTTCAAGTGACGAAAAATATTTCAGATGTAACATATTTCTGAGACCCACTTTTCCACTAATAATTCATAATGAGTTAAACCAGTATCTCTGTTTGAACAATTCTTCCAGGCTGTGAAAAAATTTTACTTTTAGAAGGCAGAAGGGGGTGGGAAATGGATGGTAGTTAGCCACCTAGTTAGGTTGTGGTCCCTTAACACAACAATTAGCTACAGTTCAAATCTGTGCAGTGTGCCTATTACTAGATATACATGATTCCTGAAGACTAGACTAAGGGAAAGTATATTTATGAATTATTAGTTGTTCACAGCATGCTTTTATGTTGTTAACCCACTGTTCCAGCTTTCATAGCATCATAGAATCACCAGGTTGGAAGAGACCCACCGGATTATCGAGTCCAACCATTCCAACCAACCTAACAAGTTCAAGCCAAGACCAAGGTCTCAGGCGCCGAGGTTGTACCCTATGTACTAGATAACATGCAACATGCAACACTACCAGATCCAAGAATGATGCTTCCCTTTTAGTCTGTGTTGCTGGTGCAAACTAACCATGCCTGCCTATGTCTTAGAAGGCCATGCTGTGAGAAAGAGGGTTCTTCAGCAATTAGGAAACTTTTATCCCACTTTCCCACCTCCAGATAAGAGTGAGCGAGGGAGGCCTGCAAAAGCCACTGGTTGCTTCTTTGTTGCTGTAGAGTCTAAGCTGACAAAGTTTGAAAAAAAAATTAGAAAGGCTTTATCTTGCTCTAATTTAAGCCGTAGGAGCAGCCTGAGCACAGGGGAGTGCAAATCCGAATTCCACGCTGGGTTTGCAATTCCCAGTCCGCTAGAGCAATTTGGCACAACCTTCGGATTTGGCCCATGCTGTTTGGCAGGCACCTTTTATTCTTCCTGTCATTCATACTTCGTGAATAGTCTAAGTTACATAATGCCAGTGACAATTTGTTTATGGCAAGCATTAGAATCACTGTTTTATGATTACATTCAAACTTTAAGCCACATTTTGACATCTAAGGATCATCTTGCATTCTCATATGTTATATACAATGAAGGTTTGTGTTCCAGAAAGGGGGGGGGGGTGAACTTTATAAATAACATGACTCCTTTTGTCTGAAGAGATTTTAATACATTTGTCTGATCTACTGGTTTTGCAGTAGCTAGAATATAATTTGAATATATTAATATTTTCAACAACTGTGCGCAGGGAGCCCAGTTAATAACTTATGCATGGATATATAGATATACTTCAGACAGAGGTAATGTTTTTAGCCCTTATGTTGGTAATACATAGAAACACACAATGAAAGAGCCTGTTCTTTCCTCCTCTTTGTTGTGGGCATGAATTGTGATGGTATGGAGCCAGTGTTCTTTCTGTTGTCTACACAGCCTGGATTCAATAAGCAGTTATATATGCATATTATGACAATGTGGTCAAGGAAACCAGATTTTTTTACTATACCTTCATGTGCCTGTACAGTATAAAATCTGGTATTTATTTTTCTCGTCCCCATTCAATATGTTAACAAAATCATAATTTGATACAGGTTATGTTCACTTTATAATTAAAATTATAGACTTAGATGAAAATACAGCAAGATGTTGCTGAACGGAAAATATTTATCTTTTCGTACATTACGCATTATGGTGCAATGTAAAATCATAAATCTGTGGAGCGGCTAACTCCAGCCAAGCATACAGCAACTTGTCTCCTCCCCTGGTCCCCAAGATGCAACCAGTTACCTCCTCCAAGTTGTGGATTTCTACACTCATCTCAGCCTCCCCATTAGACAGCACTGCAGCATCCTCTCCAGAGTTTTGTTATGGTCTTCTGAGAGAAGACCCCTTGCCATGGAGATGAGCCAAGAGAGAGGAATTCAGAAAAGCTCTGTATTTTTCACAGATCCCAGCAATCCCTCTCCTGTAGCTCTCCTAGCACTTTCATGGACAAAGTGCAAACCTTTCACATCACATTCTCTGAGTCAGCACTAGACTAGCCTCACCAAAACACCTGAGAGTAGCATCTCATCTGCCTTGAAACTGCTCTCACTTCCCAGATCACTGCCATCCTCATGGTCCTTCCTGAACACTACCAGCAATCTTGGAGATCCCAGCAGTGCAGAGCAACCTTATGGTTTATGGAAGCTTTCCAGTAGGTAAAATTTACTGTGAACATCCGTTTCCTGTATTTGAACATTCAGATCAGAGAGAGTTTTTAGAAGGGCTGTGGCAATACTAGTAGTAGGCAACTTAAGACCACCTCCTAGGACAACCCAGACCTGTTTCCATAAAAATGTCATCAAAGGAATGAGTTTTCCATGCCTTCAGAGTATCTACCCCACGGAAGTGATTACAGCTGCTATGGACTTGGCATCAGCCCCAAGATTTTTATCTCAAGGTAAATTTCAAAGCTAGTTGAATATGTTTTAAATCTCACCTGACCATTATGGTGAGGAACTGCTTAAACATTCTGGGTTACACGCTAATAGGTTTCCACATTACTTTTCTCATTAAATTAAGTCTATGTCGCTTCCCGTGTTTTCATCCTAAGGAGGCTCTTTCTCGGCTTGTAAATCCATTTACAACCATTCATTTAAGGTTAGACGCTTTCTGCTGTAGGGGAAGATGCTTGCAGCACCTACAAAAGATGACCTGAATTTAATCTTATCTGAGGGTCAGATAACACAGTGTCAGTGGTCTTCAGAAGCAAGTAAAAAAAAAAAAACCACACACACACACACGCAAAAAAAAAAATCATACAACTTGATCTCCAAGATCAGTACATCTATGTACATCAACAAGAAAGGCCAAACAGGGACAGACCTGGTTGGGAGGTGTTCACTGCCAGAAATGTTTCTCTGAAAGTCTATTAGGTATATTGAGGGCTTTTTGACTCTGTTAAGCTATGACTGAGAGATTTGATGTCCTGGAAGCTGCTTACTGAATGACCTGTCCCAAGACTGGTGCTTTGCCTTGATATCAACAGCAAAATTTGAGCCACAAAGCTGGTGAAGGGGCTGGAGAACAGGCCCTATGAGGAGCAGCTGAGAGAGCTGAGGGTGTTTAACCTAGAGAAGAGGAGGCTGAGAGGAGACCTCATTACTCTCTACAACTACTGAAAGGAGGTTGTAGAGAGGAGGGAGCTGGGCTCTTCTCCCAAGTGACAGGGGACAGGACAAGAGGGAATGGCCTCAAGCTCCGCCTGGGGAGATTTAGGCTGGAGATTAGGAGGAAGTTTTTCACACAGAGGGTCACTGGACATTGGAATAGGCTGCCCAGGGAGGTGGTTGATTCACCTTCCCTGGAGGTGTTTAAGGGACGGGTGGACGAGGTCCTGAGGGACATGGTTTAGTGTCTGATAGGAATGGTTGGACTCGATGATCCGATGGGTCTCTTCCAACCTGGTTGTTCTATGATTCTATGAAAATTAATACCTGTTGATCTGAAATTCTTCAATGTCTGTCAACCGTGATTTCAGTTAGGAAGTCTGAGACTCGCTACACACCAGTTTTTCAAACTGTGGATTTTGATCAAGGTGAGACAAAACCAGATATTGGAAAGTCTGGTCACTTGAAGTTTCAAAACCAAAAGAAGCACAACTGCTGTAAGAGGTAGGGCTACCTGTATAGAGAATAAAGACTTTTGTAAATTATCTAGTGCAATTAGACTACAGCCATCTGAGACCAGTACAGGTATGAATGGATGTTTGACTTAGAAAAGAACTAATGAGAAAATTCAAAGCTGATATCAAGCTAGGAAATGTTGCAGAAGTTGCGGTACTACAAAGGGTGCATCTTAGAAAGACACAATGTAGGGAAAATCCTCTACCCCAGGCACTTCGTGCATTTAGTGCAATGGACTATACACGTGCACAAAAAAATAAACATCAAGCTAAGGTGAGTGGACAAGACAGACAAAGTGCAAGTAGAAAAGACAATGCTGACATAGTAAATTCATTGCTCAAGGGCAAGTAAAATGTAAATAAGTTTAAAGAAATCAAAGACTCATGGCACATACTCACTAGTGCATTTAAGAGATACATTCATCCTACCCATGTTCAATATCAGGTCTGAAACAATCGTGATGCTGGGAGGCATGTTAAAGCATCTTTCAAATCTGATACAAACACAGTGTGTATATATTGCAGTAGTAGCTTGTGGAGAGCTCAGAACCGAACCTGAAAGAGTAGGGATCCTGGTTGAGGTCAGATCCCGTATAAAATCATCTCTGTTGGGCAGGCTGCTACAGAAAGACTTCCATTTCAACCAACTAGATAGTGATAGTACAGTTTAAAAATGGAGATTTTTTTAAATTATGAACAATTAATAGAATATTTAGAAGTGTTTCATCATGTAAAAATATTGAAAACAAAACTACTTATGAAGTAATTGCATATACAGAAGCTTGCAGAGAAGGAAAGCTTTGATCCTAGACTTCTGTGGAATTCTGTGCCACGTTTTCCGATTTCAACAAGAAAAATTACTGGTTGTCTCACAAATTTGAATAATTTATTTGTGACACAGGACAAAGAACAATGTGTTTTTAGTGAAAATAAGTTTTTATTGAGGCACCTTAGACTCACTAGCAAAGATGAATTTTTGAGCAGCTTTTCTACAGTTCAACAGCCGAAGCTCATTCTACTCAATTGCCACTTCTGGATTTTAAGTCAGAAAGTAAACCTGTCATATCCAGAGCTGAATTTTTTGATGTCAGCTAAATTACTGTAGCACAGGATGGCTATAACTGGAGGCTGCTAGAGGTTATAGACTGAACATAGTCAAAATCAGTAATTCCACTTACTAAAAGTATATATGCAAAATGAGAAAAGTTAAGCTAATATAGAGGAAAAAATCTGACTCCCTTCTCTCTCCCATTCTCTGGGAGTTTTGTCAGTGACTTCAACAGTAATCAACATTTCATTCGTTGAGAGAGATGCTGCAAATGGTATGATGAAGGGCACATTAAGATATCCGTTAATCTGGGGCTTCCAAACTACATTTTCTGAGCATGGGCTGCTGTCTAATTCAGCGTTTTCCTGCTGCAGCAATGCAGACAGCACTTATCAGGGCCAAGGGGATAAATCAGCACTAGTGGAGTGCATCTAGGATTCACAGTAAGAATTTCCTTGCCGTAAATGCTGAAGTTCATATTTTTCAATGTCCTGCAAACCACGGTAGAACTGGACTGTAGTGGGGCACAGTTTGTAAGAAGCAATTCTCTGAGTATCAGTAGCAGTGCTGACACTCTTCCACCTGATCTGCTCTCTGGATAGATGGGTAGAGATCACTGGAAGAAAGAGCATATTAGTGGTTGGCAGAGACATTTGGTTTCCTGGAAACACAGGGATTATATTATAATCATAAAACAGAATGGGTTGGGTTGGAAGGGACCTTAAAGCCTGTCCAGTTCCAACCTCCCTGCCATGGGCAGGGACACCTCCCACTGGATCAGTTTGCACAAAGCTTCACCCAGCTTGGCCTTGAACACCTCCAGGGATGGGGTATTCTCGACTTCTCTGGGCAACCTGTGCCAGTGTCTCACCATCCTCACAGGAAAACCTTCCTTCTTAATATTTAATCTAAATCTATCCTCAAAATCCTGAGTCTTGTGATCTCTCTATTTTTCCTACCAGTAAATCCGAACAAAAGAATGTCATTTATATGAATCTGTGAACAAGGTCCCATAGGGTCTCCCACATGCTTTCTATATGCTCTCTGCTTTGGGTGTGTTGTCGAAGGGTAGTTTCTTCCACTGAGTAGGGAAACAAATGAGTTACGAGTGGAACTGGTGGTTCTGCTTTTTTGCCACGTACTTTTTGTTTGTCCATAGCTAAGCACATCAAAGCCTCAGTGTCCCCATCAGAAAACAAAGCTGTTAAGAACATTAATCCACCTTTATTAAGAGCCTTTAGCTTTGTGGAGAAACACCACATATTCCTAACACAAAAACAATAGGATAATAAGGAAACATGTTTTTTCCTTTGTTGACCTAGTTTCTAACCTCACTTTAAAATCTTCCATTGATTTTAATTATACTTAATCTAAAGCTAAGCTCACAATTCTAGCAAACTTAAAGACTACGTTTAAGTGATTTTTCTCCTGTTAGAGTTCCTCAAGCTTTCTATGCTTCAGTTGGAAGTTTATTTCCAGCCCAGATACAAAGTTGAGGCAGCTTTCTACCCGTAGGAAACAGCCAGCATCCCTACTGTACGATGCACAAGTTCAAACGCTACCTTGCTCGAATGAAGCCTGTGTACAGCATTCTTCACAGAACAATTGCCGTCTTTTTCTCATCAGCAATAGCCAGAGGCAGTAATAAGGGTGAAGGATATCTATCATCAAAAGTCCAGTGTCAATGTGTTCCCCCAATTTATTTACTGACCTTCAATGCAACAGCCATACTCCTGACCCTCATGAGATGAAGCCTAAGGGGAAATGGCACTGAGCACCAATTCCATATCCTGTTGTTCTGTGGTCTAAATTAAGTGCTAATTAATTACCACTGGCATCTTTGGCATAGCCTGTCAAATTGGATTTAGGATATCCTTTCGCTGTTTAAACAAATAGCCCTACACATAAAACTAAAATCCCAAGTGTTAGCGTTTTCTTGACTTTTAATTTTTTATTTTAAAATTCAGTGAGTTTGTCCATGGATTTTGCAGGTTGAATTCAAATAAAAGAAACAGGAATTGATATTGTCAATTTTGATTAATAGTCCTTCATTAATAAACATCCTGTTATTCAGTTTCCACCTGCAGTTGCTGATGTTGCCTGGAATCAATTAACTCATATAATTTGATTTATTTTACAAAGACATTTTTGGATGTGTTGTGCTGATGATAAAGGTTCTATATTTACAATTCTTGATTTAAGGGAGATTGTTACTGACTGCTTTTTATTTTTAACGTTACAAGGAAATGTAGCTTCGGGCACTCTTGAATTGAAATATTTAAGCAATTAAAAAAGTTAAAGCTTTATTCATGTAAAACTATCTGTTACCTTCTGAGCCACACAGGCCATAAAAACATGCAGACCCAGAATCCCTGACAGGTTGGTCTTGACAATAAGCTGGTTGTTCAACAGGAAAAAATTTAGAAATAGAACTAAAAAAAAGAAAATTAAAAACAACAAAAAAAAATCAATCTTAGCAAAAGTTACATCCTAAGCTAAAAATTGCAGTTAAGGGTTCTGTGTGTTATATCTCTGTCTGAACATATATTATTCTATGTAGTCTCACACTGCCTTCATCACTCTATTATCCACACACCCCTAAGAAGTGCCTTAGCATCTGCCTAACATCTGTGACGAGTGGTTTTGTTCTCTCCCGTCCCCTCCCCAAAGAAAGATTCATGCTTGTTGCAGTAGTGTGGTTTTTGAAGAAGGGTTTGTTGCTGTTTGAGATGTATATGTGCTGCTACAGGGCTGTTAGAGCTAAGGCAGAAATGAATGTCTCATGTGCAAAGCTGAAGCCAGAAGAGTCCGAGATGCTCCTTAAAGAAGTTTGTGGTTCTCTGCTGACTCCTACTCAATGGTTATCCCCAAAGAGACAATCTTTAGACTCAATAACAACTTGCATTGTGATAACGTGGATTAGCCAGATCTCTTCCTCTCTTTGGTCATATGAGCGTTAGTCAGAACCAGTTTGGATTCAGACACATAAAATTACAAAGCCAAACTGTGAGGACAGAGTGCTGGCTGTCAGTAATAAATGGAAGAACTTAGCAGGTGGCCCCAATTGGGTCAGTTTTCCAAAAGGGAGACGTGGAACATTCATAGTGATAGAGATGGTGTGGAAAGATTTTGAATCCATGTGTTGGACAGAGCATGGTTTAAAGGAACAAAACCTGAACCTCTGAGCTCTGAGTCTCTGAGCCCACACCAGGATCTTCAGGACTCAATTGCAGGAAGCTTCTGCAGAGATCTGAGTCTCTTTAGCTATCATAGAGTCATAGAATCACCAGGTTGGAAGCGACCCACTGGATCATCGAGTCCAACCATTCCCATCAATCACTAACCCATATCCCTCAGCAACTCATCCACCCATCCCTTAAACCTCTTCAGGGAAGGTGACTCAACCCCCTCCCTAGACAGCCTCTGCCACTGCTCAGTGACCCTTTCTATGAAAATTTTTTTCCTAATGTTCTGCCTTTTACATCTTGGCCTCAGCCATGTGGAAAATGAAGACTTCCTCTGTGAGACAAAGCATGCTGAGGCATATGCAAAGGCAAAAGCACGTATATTCTTCAGAAAGGAAGTCATACAGCTAACAAAGTTCAAAGTTGGTCCAAAATTGGTGGACTTGGCAGTGCTAGGTTAATGATTGGTTTTGACGCTCTTAAAGGCCTTTTTCAACCTAAACGGTTCCATGACTCTATGACACAATAGTGAGAAGATTGTATTTTGAACTGTTCTCTTATTAAGCCAGGCTAAGTTAGAATAAATGACTTTCTTCAGTGTTTTGGAGTCTATTCAGCCAACTGTGAACTGATGTTTGGACTCAGTTTAGTTATTATTTTCACTTAGGGCTAGACTCCAAGGCAGTTCATCCAGGGAATGGCTTGTGCTGTGAGATATGCAGGGGATCCCCTGAGGAAGCTCATTCTCCAACGGGTCCCTGTCAGCTGTCCAGGTACTATATATAGCCATCCAACAGTCAGATTTAAAAGCTAGTCTGAGGAAGAAGACAGCATCAAGTGCTTGTCCTTGTGTCCCAGAGCAACTGAAGAAAAGGGAATTTTCCCAAAGAGCTGTAATATGAACCCACAGCTGCAGAGAACAGGAAGCCTATGGAGTTTCTGTAGGCCAGGAGCCATGGAGGCTATTTTCAGCAAAAGCAAGCTCTTAAGTATGTCTGAACTATTTCTGACCCCTCTGGTACTGTATCATACACCATGACCTGGTTTCTCTGTTACCAGACTTGGATACCTATTGTTTTGAATTCAGCTTGTGGAATAAAGAGGAATTTAAAGAACCTTTACATTTTACACAGGCAAAAAGAAAGTAGCTCAAAACTGTATTAGTCCACCATGATCGTGTTTTGAAAACAATAGACATTGTAGTGTTTTGGAGCTCCTCTAAAAACATAAACCTCGGGTCACAGCTACAGACACACAAAGCTCCCCTGTTTCCTAACATGGTATAGAGATTTCAAAACAACAAGCTGGGGATTCAATTGATAATGTTTGCATTTGCGTAGCTTCATCAGCTGGTGAATACCACTGTAATGCAACTGAGCAAATCATCCATAAAGCCAGTACATAAATAATAATGAGGTTTAGTTTGCATTCATAAAATATCAAGAATCCCAATTTATGACTAAATTTTAAATTTATTGAAGAGTTTACATAAATAGAGCTTGTGGTATCAGGGCTCACTTACCATTGATTATTTCCATAAGTCTCTCAAGATGGGGTTAAGTGCTGTACAGGCTGTGCACCCTTTCTCCACAGCAGGTGGATTTTACTCTCTCTCCTAAGCTGGTCACAGAGTTCTCTTGGAATACAGATACCTGTGCAAGGCTTTGACCTTTTTAAAGGGACACTTATTATTGTTTGTCTTTTTAGGAAGGCTCTCAAAGTCAAGTTTAGTGGTCTAGTTGTCTTTTTAGTACCATTAATCACTTAAGCTCTTTCTTGAGCAACGAAGATGGTGAAGGGGCTGGAGAACAGGCCTTATGAGGAACGACTGAGAGAGCTGGAGGTGTTTAGCCTGGAGAAGAGGAGGCTGAGGGGAGACCTCATTGCTCTCTATTACTACCTGAAAGGAGGTTGTGGAGAGGAGGGAGCTGGGCTCTTCTCCCAAGTTCCAGGGGACAGGACAAGAGGGAATGGCCTCAAGCTCCACCAGGGGAGATTTAGGCTAGAGATTAGGAGGAAGTTTTTCATGGAAAGAGTCATTGGGCATTGGAATAGGCTGCCCAGGAAGGTGGTTGATTCACCTTCCCTGCAGGTGTTTAAGGGACGGACGGGTGGACGAGGTGCTGAGGGACATGGTTTAGTGTCTGATAGGAATGGTTGGACTCAATGACCCGGTGGGTCTATTCCAACCTGGTGATTCTATGATTCTATGAAGAACAGCTACTAGAGCTGAACTGAAATAAGTTTACAACAGAAGCTGCAGTATTACGCTATATCACAAGCAAGCATGTAACAAGCTTTAAATGGAAAGGAAATACATTCAAAAGAAACCTGATAGTTTATCTGTGCATCATTTTGTACTTGTGCTTCCTTCCTAACACTGAAAAACCCATCCGCAAAAGCCCTGCCAAAATGTGCTTGTACACACACAGACGTTATCACCGTGCAGGATGGTACGTTTTTATTATCAGGTTATTTTCCAGTACATTTGGCACAGTTAAGGTAAGTATATTAACTTTACTTCCAAATAAAGAAAACAAAGTTGTACCAAATGTCTCAGCCATTGTCAATGAGTTAAGAACTGACAGGAGGTCCAAGTAATCAACCCTGTCTACTGCGCCAAGCTTTCCCTTGGGACATCTCTTCTGATCATACAATGTATCTGGCTGGCATGGATGTAGAATTGCTTTCAATAAAGATTTTATTTCAAGGTTGGATGATTCCTTCCCAAATGTCTTGTCACTAACACAAAGTACGTAATACTTGTTATTTTTTTAACTCCTATGAACAAGCATTTGGGAAGGAGAGAAGCATAAAATGTTGAGCTAGAAACTCTACCGTAAGAGTCAAAATTTAACATGTTCAAATCAATCGGGAGCTCAGCAACAGCACAAGTTAGAAAACTACTGCATCAGAACTGGCCCCTAACAGTGCAATGAAAAGGCCCCTTAACGGTGTTGGAACTGAGGTGAATTGAATGCAGCTGAACCATCCCCAGGGCCAAGTCCTTAAGCTAAAACGTTACATCAGCATATGCCTGAGTATGTATAGGAAACAGATACTAGTCAATATGAGGATAATTATTGCTAAAGTTAATCAATAGGATGCACAGACTTTGACCCATTAAGGCAGTTCATAGGAACTTATATATCAAAACAGTCTCATTTTCCATCGGGATGAGCAGCTTTGGCCATGCCAGTGGTCACTAGCATAGTTCAGCAAAGGTACAAAAATGGGTTGTCATGGAGTGATCCACTTTGAGAGGATCAGTTCCTAATTTTGTAAGGTTGGTTGTTATATAAGGCACATGCAGCGGAGTTTTCTTTATTTCTATGCATATTAAATCTTTCCTGGCCTCTCCTAAAGATCTTGTTTTCTGCCTCTCATGAGAGTCATTTCCATGGTTAAATAAAATGTTCTACATAATGGTGGTGGACAAGATTCTGGAAAGAGAAAAACCTACATTTATCCCTTGGTCCTCTACTGAACTTGGAGGAGAGCATTTCCCACACCTACTAGTCTGACCCATCATGTTTTACCACATGACTCATTCTTACCATTCTGATCCTCTCATAGTTGGACTTGATGATCTGATGTGTCTCTTCCAACCTGGTTGTTCTATGATTCTATGATTCTACGATTCATCTTGTAATACTTCACACTGTATGTGAAGTAGTCTAAATTACCAGTTCATGGAAGAGCAGCAGGATTTTCTTGTTGAAAAATTACCCTTCAATACAATTTAAAACAGTAAAGGAGGACTAAGCATAGCTAAACCCAGTTTCTGCTAAAGGTAAGAATATCCCTGACATTGAGCAAAATTAAATCCTGGTAGGCTGAAAAAGGCTAAGAAAGGAACATCACTAGCAGTTCTCAATGCTACTAGAACTCTGCAGCTTACAGCGAAACAGTGTCCTTGCCAGTAGGATTTTGTTTCCCAAATACACCAACTTCTCTCTCTAGTTTTTTTTATGTACAGTAGGAACATTAAAAGGACCATGAATTAGAGTCACTGTTGAAATGCTTTCCCCTCCTTGGCAGTTACTATGGAGTAAAAATGAAGAACATTTCCTAACACCTAGTGTGTTTGAAGGAATAATCCAGTGTTCTTCCTGAATGTCAAAATTAATAATGATTTTATTTAGGGAGCTTGAAAAGTGTAAGTTTAATGGAACTAGAGAGCCAAACTCACCATACAATGACCCTCTTAGCTATAGAGTTGCCCTGCTCTCAGTCACATGCTTTCCAGCTTACAGTTCCCTTGGCAACAGCCAAAGTATAAATTCCAAGTATTTTTGCTTATGTATGTACCATTGACACCGGAGCCCTCCTATCAGACACTTCTGCTGTTTTAATACATCATTAATTTCATTGCTATTAATAATGGGGGTTGTATTTGCAGTGTATTTCCTGACTTGTGATCTTAAAGGAATGAAGCAATTCTTGAAGTCTGTAGTTCAGCTCACTTATCTGTGGGGGAAATCTTGCACAGCATAACACCCAACAGTTTCTTGATATAGTTCCAACATCTGTGGCACCAGATTATAGATTGTTTCTAAAATAATCTTAGATTGATGTACCATTGCTCCTTTCATTTGGGCCACAAAAAAGTACCTCTGGTATTTCCTTTCATTTTTTCTTTTTTTATGCTGTAAATGGTATATCGCTCTTTCTGCTCTTTTTCTTGCCAAAAAAAGAATTCTTGCCCATTTTAAAGGGATTTCCTTTTTCAACAACTCAATTTCATTTAGCAGCTACAGTAATAGCCTAAATTGTGCGCATTTGTTTTTGGTTTTCTTTGGCTTTTCCTTTTGTGAACAGATGAAAAAATATTAGTTATAGAATTTCATTGGTAAATATTTGTAATTTTTAAAGGCAAAAGGTCCTAAACTTGTAATTATTTTATTCAGGCTGGATCGAATTCCTTCCTTCTTTCCCTCCAGTAGCTGTTTTTTACCACAGATTATTTAACTACTCAGACTTTCCATGTTTCCAAGTCCAAACAAGTACAACTGCACAAATAGATAGAAAATACAAATAATTTCAATAAATTTTATCAATAAAAGAACCATCGTACTACCATTAAGTTTAGGGGCCTCAAATATACATTGATGCTCTTAGTGCCATATTCCATATCAATGAACAACAACAGAATGCATCTCCAGAAATAAAAAGAGAGAACGGGAATAATTTTAATGGTTGGGCTCAATGATCTGATGGGTCTCTTCCAACCTGGTGATTCTATGATTCTATGATTCTACGATTTTGTTTCAGAAATATGACAAATAAGGACAGAGGGGTTGGTCATCCACCTTCCATTTTCTCTATCCACATCAGAAACATAGGATCTCAACAACTTGCTCCAAATTTTACAGATAAAGGAAGGTAGATTCCTCCTTTCCCTTCAGTAAACTGAGCTCTACCACCATTATTTTCACCATGACCCTGCTCATCCATGGTCTGCTGCCTCCTGCTTCTAGAAAGGTGTTTCACTCCCCTCTTCATCAATGCTGTACATCATCAAGACCACCATGCAAAGCCATGGCTGGTGCTAAATTGACGATCTCTAAAGTCACACATGATACAACCAGTGGATATTCTTATTCCCTTAGAGAACCAGTATCTCCACCCATGCTGGCATTGACTGCAATTCCTTCATAAGTTTTCCAACTTCTAGCATATAACAAGCTCAACAGAGACTGAGCTCTCACAGGGAGGACACAAGCTGGATGTACGTCCTTCTGTACAAGTGTCATGAAAACAACTTTATTACCACTATAATAACCATTTTAAATGTGATAAAGATGAGTGATGTCCATCAGAAGCCCACACATTTGGCAACGAAACTCCTAACTTTCTGAACTCTTAAGAGAAGAGATGATATGTTAGTATTACCACAGAGGGAAGTTAATTATTTTTTTTAAATTATAATAAAGATGCTATATTTTAAGAAACTAATAATTAAGCCAATATGATTAGTGCCATATGGAGAGTGTTTTGTGCAATGGACACCACGGTTACAAGCATGAGGCAGAACTAAGTGATGCTTCCTATTTACATATGGGGAAAAAAAACATGAGAAGCAATGTTTGAGGAATGTGGTAAACGGCAAGATTGGCAGAAATCCGCAAGAAGATGCTCTTTGCTGTGTAACCCACCCGCTAACATGAGCGAAACATTTTTTTTTTAAGTGACTTGTACCCATTACATCCCATGAAGTTTCTTCCACTTATAATGTAAATTCAGCAACAGGTGTGGGAAAACAGAGGCAGCTATGATGATTTTTTAAATCGCTATCTGGATGAAAAGGTAAATGAATGGCAGCACGAGAGATGGGAGGATAAGCAGAACTTGGCTTCAACAGTCCACTTGGAATGTTTAAGTTAAAACTAACAGATTAAGGAAGCATCCATAAATTCAAACATTTACATACTAAAGTTATATTTGGTTCACATTCCTTGGTGGAGCTGTGTGATTTGTTTATAAAATATGTATCTTCATTTACTAGTCTTTCCAGTCTAGGATATGTTATATGTTCTGAAGGGTGGAAGGAAATGGATTTCTACTTAGTTCACGCTCACCACTGGAGAGATTTATGTGAAACTGCCTACCTAACCTCCATTCATTAAACCCATATTGTTCTTAGACCAGACTTCTCCTTCCTTAATGTCATTTCCACAAGAATATTAAGTCTTAATACAGACATAAGATCAACTTTTAATAATAATAGGCCTCCTCCTGTAATTCTGTGGGTAATAAAGATATCAAAGGTTATAATCCTTACCATTATTTTCTAAGTTATCTCATTAAGGTATGTGGTCTCAATGTCTTTCAAGAAACCTTGTGTCGGTATAAGGCATGCAAAAGTCTTTAGTTATATAAATTTCACAATCCATTTCAGGCCAGACTAGCTTTATTGGATTTAAATTAGCAGGAGGAATGTGTTTCATATCAGATCTATACTGAGGGGTTTTTTTTTTTTTGTTTTTTTTGTTTTTTTTTTTTGTTTTCCCAACACTTTCATCGCTGGAGATCATGTTGAGAGAAGCAGGGAAGATTTTCCCTGGAGCCACCACAACCACTGACAGCAAAAGTGCTCAATAAAGAGAAATCCCTATCTTCGGTATCTAAATGTACGAGCTCAGAAATTATTGCCCTATAGCACACATACCAACTAATGTTCATACACCAGATACAAACGTACCCTGATATAAAAAAGCACCGTAAAAGGGGCTCTAGACCTTGACCCCACACACACACATCTTGTGGTCTGGGTCTGACTCTCCTTTCCTTATTTGTCAGGTTAGCATACGTCCCTTCCCTCCCTCTTTTCTGTCTTTTTGATAACTTAACCAAATATCTCTGTTACAGGCACTTTTTTTTTTTTTTTTTTTTGCTGATTCTACTATGTACTTGAAATGCAACAGCGACTCTTTTGACATGCCTCTTTTTTAACCAATTCTTTCCTTTCGTCAACAGGATAGCAGCCAAGGAATCCGTGAATCTTATGTCAACACAAAGCTTAGGAATAGTGTTTGGACCAACACTCCTTAGACCTGAAAAGGAGACAGGGAACATGGCAGTCCACATGCTGTACCAAAATCAGATAGTTGAACTCATGTTGAGTGAGTACAGCAAGATCTTCGGCTCTGAGGAAGACTGACAGACAGGGCCTGTTATTGAAAACGTTCACATCTGTCTTGATGTCTAATATTTTTACATTTCTGTAAACATATTTCTGAAATATTTCTTTTTCTTTCAAGTGACAGATGCCTCATTTTGTGAAAACTTAATGATGATTTTGTGTTTAATTTTCAAACATTGGAATAAAAAAATATTGTCAACATTTGCCTATATGTATTCTGCATTAACCCTTTGAGAGTTTCATTATGCTAGCACTCCAAGTGTCACTTTTTTTGCAAGCTGAGCATACAGCATATGGCCAAAGACCATAGAAAATGCTGTTTACCAACATATGCAATGGCACAGAAAGACAAATAGTAATTGATGAGATTTGTGGGAAATGGATTAAAATATGTATATGAAAGGCAATGAATTAAACTGGTGATACTAGATCATTTGTAGCTAATCTGACATAATTTACCTCTCTCTGAAATATATTGGAAATTAAAGAAAGATGAATAATCAACGGAAGTTAAAAAAAAAATATTACAGTTAATACTTCTAGACAAGCAAATAAACCCCAACCACCACCAGAATGTCACTATTTGCATAACAGTGCCTAAAAAAAATTAAACGCGAAACTGGAACTTTGGCATTTTTAGTTAAATTAAGTACATGAAATGAAGACATTGCATGACTGCTCATTTTAATGTAACATCCATTTTGATTCCTCATCACACTGTACATCTGCCCACTTTCCCCAGCTATCTCATGTTCTGTAGCATTTGTATTGTGCTCCTGAGGATGCTTTATTGGTGAACTACATTAAATTCATCTAGAAAGAACTTTAAAAAAAAAAAAAAAGCCTTTTCATATGCCCTTAGGATTACTTGGCTAGACTTGAATCAATTTATGCATTTGATGGTTAGTTTCAGTTGTCATGGATAAACAAAAGGGTAACTGTCTAGAATATATCAAATATTGTTTCATTTTGAAATGTATGTTTCCAGCTATACACATCTCCTACCCTGTTTTGTAAAAGTATTCCGCTGATAAAATGTAGACTTATGTTTGACAGCTTTTTAATCAAGTTCAAAGAGAATAAATAAAACTAATCCAGTGTGGTAAAGAGTCTGTCTGGTTATCGATTTGTTCATAAAATGAAAAATAAACCATGTAAATAAGATGTGTGAAACACAGATCTAGAAGCAAATATTTAAAGCAATTACAGACCTCAAAACATAGGATTAATGCATAGGTCTGCTGCGCACAAGAGATATGTCTTCAATATCACCTCAGCAGATCATGGATTACTTCAGTTTTTATGTAGCCTCTTTTCACAGAGTACTATGCTATTCAGGAACAGTTGCTCCTGTGAGACACTATTTAAGGAAGCTTCTGTGTAATGAGGCCTGATTCTTAACCAAGACCAGGCTGTTTCATCAGGTAGTATCATAGGCAGAAAATAACACCAAGAAAATATAAAAAAAAATGTCCACAAGATGGTTTCTGACTTCATACATACCTGAAAAAAATCAAGCAAAACAGAAGGGTAAGCGACCAGCATCTCATATTAAAAAAAACAAAACCAAATGACTGTCTTACCTCTGTTGCCAGTGCTCTATATATTAATTTCTGAACAAAACTGTAACATTCTGGAGGACCCAAATTCACTTTACTTTCAAGAAAATATTTTTCATGTTAATGTCAAGCCATGAGCACTTAAACAGAAATGCTTTTCAGCGTCGTCGTCTTTAGGCTCTTTTAATAGCAACAAACCAGGCGCTGTTTATAGCCTGTGGAAATGACTGGAAGAAAGATAGTCAGAAGTTCAGTCTATTCCTTAATAAAGACCATTCACATTATGGCCCCATGGGTGCTTACAATCATGCTATTGAAGTAATTTCTGCTATTACTGGAAATGAAAAGTTCACTTGTTACTTGGATCCTGTTGCACTCAGAAGAAAAGAGTCTTAATTAATTAATTAATCTTCTTTTAAGCTTTCCTTTAAGCACGGAGACTCCTCTTTTCTCATTTTCATAAGCAAGACGAGGCTTATGAAATGAACCCATATCTTTCTTAGGATCAGCTGGTTTGGTTGGGGGCAGGGGTGAAATAATCAAGCAAAGGTTTGGAGACACAAGCCTTTCTTTGGTTTTGAATGGCGTCTTACATGAGTGCCGTACCAATGTGCTGAGTTCTCTACCAAATGCTTCGTTAAAGACAGAAGCTTGGTAAGTCAGCAGCCAAGACAAGCAGATCTCATCAGAGGAGCATATACATCTAGATTGTATAGTAGATACCTATCCTTCCTTATCCCGACAACAAAAAGGAATAACCATGCCTTGCTACCAAGCTGCTCCCGAGCCCAGCAGACCAGTCATCTCCCAGAACCCTTTAATATCTACATGAATTCAGTGGGAAAAACTATTAACTCAACTGTTAGTCAAAGAGCCAGGCTCAGAGTTCCTGCCATCAACCCCTCAGGGCAGAAAGCAGCCTGACAGAAGACAGTAAGACTGAAAAACAGAAAAAACATTTGCAAGATTTAACTGCAGTGGGGTTTCTTTTTCCTCTTGCTCAGGTAGTTAACTTTTTGTTACCAAGCCCACAGCCCAGGGCTCCAATAGACATTTTTCTTGCTGGACACAGACATTTCTAAATCCCAGAAGTGCCTAAGTTTGCCTTCCATTCCACACGTGCAATTCCCTGAGCTTATACCATTATCACATTGCTCCCCCAGTTATAAGAACATTCTTGTAAGAATACACTTATAAGAATGCTACACTTAGACTTATAGGAATACTCACTAGGACTTGCTAGAAGTTTTGCTCAAACTTTACCAAATTTCTGGTCAGTCAAAACTAGACTTGCAGAAGAGCTGCTTTCCAGGAGCTAACTTCAGATTAAGTAAGATCAGAGATACTTCAAGCAAGCTATTAATAGCAAATGATCAGAAAAGTAAAGGGTGAGAATGAAGCAGAGAAATATATTCAAGTATCAATGTGTTTATCTTTATCTTCTCTCTATACAGAGTATCTTATACACCCTGTACTCAGTACCTTATACTCAGAGTCACCTAAGAAGACAACTGTCCTAGTAACTGGAATTACGGTAGTAAAAGGTATCAGAAAGAGACCTGTAATGGAAATGAAAAGGACATTTCCATGTAGAAAGTTTTCTTATTAATTTTTTTTTAAAAAAAATCTATTTATCAAATCTTAAACTTTTGCAAGAAAAAATCGTCAGTTTTTAACTCAATAAATTCATTTGCAAAAGACAGCTTCTGAGAAAGACTGTATTACTGGGCTGAGGCTAAGAGAGGACATCAATTTCATGGAGCAAATATTCATTCCTCTTTTTTTTTCTTTACATACATATATATATGTTAAGAGGAACATGTTTTTTAATAATTCTTTAATTCTCTGCTAGAACTGTTAAAGTGCAAGTAACATTCAGCCCCATTTTGCAAGCATTCAGCCCAAGGCAAACCAAGAAGTTCAGCTGATCAATGACTACATAGTATAGAGACCATTTGTAGAATTTGGAAGAAAGCTGGAAAGTATGTTCAGACCTTAGTCACCACTGTAATCAGGCATTGTATAGATATTAAGTGGCTAATTCTCAGAAGAGGTTGAAACAGAAACCTCAGGGAATCCTCAGGGAATGCACACGTTATCAAGGCACGGCAGGTTTCTCTGCACTGCATTCCTGCTTCAGAGAGGAATCACGGAGCACGAGGAAGCTGAGCATAATCACAGATGCAGGTCTCAATAACAAGTCTTTATTTTTGCAGGATGCATAAACGGAGCCCGGGGCAATGCTTGTTTTGTACAACATAAGAACCTTCCCCAGCACTCACTTTGGATTAAAAACAATAACACGTCCCTAAGGAGCAAGGGCAACACATGAGAAAAATCTCCAGCAAGTAGCCTACTGAGGTGAGGCCGTACCCAAACCCTTCTGTTCTTGAGAGCTTCAGCCCTTCTTACTCAGTAGACTTCAACAAGAGAATGCTTGCAGGATGCTGCTAAAGCAGCAATCTCATCCTTGTACCAATTTACCATGTGTTATCACAGCAAATGAGTGTGTTCTACCATTACTTATATGCTGCATGCTATTTTTACACTGAGCAACCGCATCCTTCCAAATATAATTGAAAGACTATGAGGATTACAGCCATTTTTCCTCACAGAACCTGGTTACAAAGACCTGGTTGCACACTGGGTACAAAACATTAACCATCATTTCTGTTTTCCTCGTGAAATATATATTGAAGTGAGAGACCTGCACTCAAAACTCAGGACATGAGACTTCAGACTTCAGGGGACAGGACAAGAGGGAATGGCCTCAAGCTCCGCCAGGGGAGATTTAGGCTGAGATTAGGAGGAAGTTCTTCACACAGAGGGTCATTGGGCATTGGAATAGGCTGCCCAGGGAGGTGGTTGAGTCACCTTACCTGGAGGTGTCTAAGGGATGAGTAGATGAGGTCCTGAGGGACATGGTTTAGTGTTTGATAGGAATGGTTGGACTCGATGATCCAATGGGTCTCTTCCAACCTGGTTGGTTGTTCTATGAAAACTCAGTACATGAGACTTCAGGCTGCTATATCACTGGTGTTGAGAGAAACTGAGGCGCAGAGCCAGACATTTCAAAAGTGAACACTGCTTTTTTGTGGTCGTATTTTTCAGCCTCATTTTTCGTTGGTTTTTTTTTTTTTTTTTTCCGAAACTATAATCCACACCTTCTCTTTCTCTGAATTCACCCATATAACCCAATATTTAAGGTTTGCAGGCTTGCAAATGAAGAGCTGAGCAGCCTAGGGGGGAAGAGAAACAGGTAGAAATTTGCCTTGTAAACTCCAAACCACGATGAAATTTGATGGCTTTTTTTGAAGATGACTCCTTAACCCTCAGAAATACTGCAGAAGTATAGGGAACCCACTGTAGCACAGCAAAGCAGCCTGTCCACACACCTCCAAAAAAGCTTTGAACAGGCTGTAAAACCTGAGGCAATATCTTACACCTTTCAGTAGAAGCTGACAGCTTTGTTTAATAAGTTTAAGAGAGATCATAAAACATTGCAAGTTCAGAACGCATGCCAATTAATTACCCACAAAACACCATCATTTTAGAGCCATTTCAGAGCACATTTCAGTTAATAAAAGGCAGACTCATAAATTTCACATGATTCTTCTCTGGCTGTGTCAAAATACAACTCCTATGCTCAGCCTCTATCCATAAGTTTCTTGGCTACGTGACTGTGGAATACACCGAGTTGCTACCTTCCCACTGGTGATTTCTATATTCTCTCAAAGCTCAAGAATTCAAAGAGGCAGCTGAGAAGCTTTGTGAATGTGTTCTGAATGTGAGTTTGCACAGGTGAATGTGTGCTCTTTGCTCTGGAAAATGAGACTGACCATATGAAAAGTAGTTCAGCCAATCTGTTGCTTGACCTTCAGCCTTTCCTCTCTAGTGATGGTTATGTCTAGATTTCCCACAGGTGATTTTTCTTTGCAGCCCCAGGAAGCAAATGGTTTTAAGTTAACGGCTGAACACCCTGTATACATTTCTATCTTTAAGTAGTCTTTTTCGCTTATTACCCATTTTTCATCCTGCTAAGCTCTTTGTCTTAATGGTATCTGATGAATTTCCAAGGTTAATTATGTACCATGTAAGAAAATATTTTACTTGTATTGCTTTTAAATTCATTAGCTTTTAGCATCATCGTATAGCACTTGACTTGCTCTCGATTTACTGAAAAGGTTAAATAGGATCACCTGGCTGACCTCTTCTGGCAATTCACTCTCCTATATACCACTAACATATCACCTCTCATTTGTCTGTTAATTGATTTAACCTTCCCTCATAGGGAAGATCTGCTGCACCTCTAATAAGGTGCTCTGTCTTCCACTAGATGCTCTGTGTAACTATTCTGCCCTTTTGAACCACACCCTAAGTATTCAAGGTTCAAAAGATCCTTAATATTTGCATTACAGATCTCTTTGCAGCTCTTAAAAGACTCAAGTGTCTTGTTTGTATCTGATAGGTCCTCTGCACCGAATCATAGAATGGTCTGGGTTGGAAGGGACCATGAAGGTCATCTAGTCCAACCCCCCTGTAGGCACACCTCCAACTAGATCAGGTTGCTCAGAGCCCCATCCAACATGACCTTGGAAGCACTGAAATAAACTGTCCTTAATGCTCCCCACAGAGAAAATTCACAAGGCAATTTGGGGATTTGGATACTATTTCTAGTCCCTACAGAGAACATATAAATGCTGCTGGTTCCTACCTTGTGGCTGCCTCACACCTTGTAGCTATCTTTGCTAGCTAAAAAATTCCTCACAGAAAGGGCCATTAGGCACTGGAACAGGCTGCCCAGGGAGGTGGTTGACTCGCCTTCCCTGGAGGTGTTTAAAGTGCAGGTGGATGAGATGCCGAGGGGCATGGGTTAGAGATTGGTGGGAATGGTTGGACTCAATGATCCAGTGAGTCTCTTCCAACTTGGTGATTCTATGATTCTATAATTCTATCCAAATTTGCACCAGCAGCTTCAACCACAAGACCTGAACAGCCAGCAGGGGGAAGGAAGACAGAATGGAAGAGACTGTTGAAAGTAAGTACTGTGAGGATCAGATTATAGATATCTGGTACCTGTCTGAACAGATTCACCTTAGTTTTGGAGACCCTTGCAGTCATCACGGTATCAGCTTACCCACAGGACACCAGTTTGAAGGACTGTCAGCGCATGAACGTAGATCTGGGATCTACAGCAAGACAGGTCAGGGTCCTACAAGGTGGATCGGCACCCTCAAGGCATCTGTGCTCTAAGTGCATTATCACACACTGAAGATGCAGCACATAGGTGATACTTTACAAATACATTTTATTGTAGTTTGATATCCACGTTTAGCTCTGAGTCAAAAGCAATTTCACAGATACCGCACAGACCTCAGCCACGTGGTGCTGCGGCAGCTTCGAGCTGATGATCACCCTGCTCCGTAAGACACTTGAGTTCAGACAGAACACCACAATAATATTAGTTATTCCAGGTTTCCCGGGTGTTGTTAGTTGGAAAGCAAACCGAATTTCCTTTTGTGCTTATGACACGCTTCCCCTCAAATGTGAGAGCTGAAAGATAAGGCAGCCACCTTAAACAAACATGCCTTAAGATGCAAAATACAAGCACCTTCTTGAGAACTCTAGTACTATTCTTTTTCCCGTCATGTCTCTTTGAAGTGCAGATAGCCAAAAACACTGGCAGTGCTTTTCCTCTGATGCTGCAGGTTTTGAGAGTATTATGCATATTGCAAATGCGGTTTTCTCGCACTAGGTTGAAAAAAGAAATAATCTTATTAAAAATGTAAAAGGATTTCAGGGTTCTGTGCATGCTTAGAGAAAAGAGAGACGTCAACAATAAACATGCCATCTGAACAATACGGAAGGACTTCTGTCCCATGGGCATAATAGATGTTTTATTAATAACTTGCTTTTCTATATTTTTCTCATTTCCCAAAACAAAGGCGGGGAGGAGCAGGAGGAATGGGTTTGAAAATCTAAATATTTCCCTGACTGGACAATTCATCATTACCCCTGAAAGCCAAGAAGATTAAATGAGACCCGGTACAGTTTCTCGGTTTGTTTTCTCCTGCCCTGGGTGCTGTTCTACCATCAGAAAGCCCCTGGCACAGGGACAGAGACTGTCCAGTTCTCAAGAGTCCATCATGGAGCACATTATCTCCAGCTAATAGATTAAAATTTGGGCATTTTAAGTGGCTTAGACTGACAGAGCACAAGCAATGACAGAAAAGATGGGGGACGTTACGAGTTATCTGTTCTTTGTCATTGCTGGATAGGTTGTGAGAAAGAGGGAGAGGGAGGATATAGACCTATTTTTTTCTCTTTCTGGAAGAAAGAGAGCAACTATTCCTACAGTAAACTATTTTTTTTCCTAATTTCAGTCACCTCTGCTCTATCAAGTAGAAGCTCCAGTAATGGATAAAGGAAAGAGAGGTGTCTCTAGATACCTCCCACCTGAACATGGGTCTAGATCCTCAGGTTTGCCTATATCAAGTGACTGGGTTCAGGGAAGTGTAATAACTCCAGTCTATCCTTATTTTTTACTCCCTTTGCCGGGATATAATTTTACATAACACACAGGCTCTATTTCAGGTAATCTGAACATCTTTTGAAACGCCATTCCTGGAGTATGGATCCTGACTCATCCAAGTTCCCAGATAACATCCCAGATGACTTCCTTAAAGAAGTTAGGAGGATATGGGGGAGGATCAGGGACATGGATATATTAAGGTACAAAGAGTCTAAAGTAAATTTCCTCTTCCATTTTCTGCCAATATATATGACCCATGTTATTACTGAAGACTATTTTTATAGTGTCTCAGTACAAGTAAGGTTCTTTCTAAAGAAATAGGCACCACTATGAAAACCTATTCTCTTGTTAAATGCAAAAGATCATAGAATCATAGAACAACCAGGTTGGAAGAGACCCACCGAATCGAGTCCAACCATAAGTCTAGAAAGTCTAGAAAGCTGCCTGGAGGAGAAGGACTTAGGGTTGTTGATTGACAGCAACTGAACATGAGCCAGCAGTGTGCCCAGGTGGCCAAGAAGGCCAATGGAATCCTGGCTTGGATCAGAAATGGTGTGACCAGCAGGTCCAGGGAGGTTCTTCTCCCTCTGTACTCGGCACTGGTGAGACTGCTCCTTGAATCCTGTGTTCAGTTCTGGGCCCCTCAGCAGAAGAAGGATGTCAAGGCACTGGAGTGAGTCCAGAGAAGAGCAACAAAGCTGGTGAAGGGGCTGGAGAACAGGTCTTATGAGGAATAGCTGAGAGAGCTGAGGTTGTTTAGCCTGGAGAAGAGGAGGCTGAGAGGAGACCTCATTGCTCTCTATAACAACCTAAAGAAGGTTGCAGAGAGGAGGGAGCTGGGCAATTCTCCCAAGTGACAGGGGACAGGACAAGAGGGAATGGCCTCAAGCTCCGCCAGGGAGCTTAGGCTAGAGATTAGGAAAAAAATTTTCCCAGAAAGGGTCATTGGGCACTGCTAGAGGCTGCCCAGGGAGGTGGTTGATTCACCTTCCCTGGAGGTGTTTAAGGCACAGGTGGACAACGTGCTGAGGGACATGCTTTAGTGTTTGATACGAATGGTTGTTTTCAATGATCCAGTGGGTCTCTTCCCACCTGGTTATTCTATTATTCTATGAAGTCTCTGCCTCTGAAACAATGCCATTTTTCCCTACAATCATCGCAGGACTCTTTCTAGGAAAATAGTGCTTTGAAACAAGTAGTACAGAGAGGTGAACCTTGAAATACATTGCCTCAGGGGCTGCACGCCAAGCCAGGACAGTGTTGTATGCTCTGCTCTGGTACCCTGCCATTTTTAGCATTTCAACAAACTACCTAAAAAATCCTTTCCAGGTTGCAGAAATTCCTGTTTACCTGCATAAGGCTTTAAATGCTTCACAACCCAAATAATTTCTACACAACCACACCTTAGATTTTACCTTGTGAAGGCCAAAACTTCTTTGAACCCCTTCTTATAAGTACAGCTGAGGATTCAGTCATAAAAGATTTTGAGCATTTGAGCCCAAACATGTCCAAGTGCAGAAAGAATTTGTAACTCATATATCAGGTTAGAATGACTTTTTCTGCCTTAACTAAGTGCATTTTTCAAGGCTACTAGGGTCACAAGTTGTGCTTCTTGACTTTCCTCTGGCCATTGTCGTGTGGAAGCCACCAGAAGAACCTACTGGATAAAAGAGAAAAAAAAAATATTTAAAAAAAACATCTAATTAAGAAGCAAGCGTGCATCTGTCTCAGGCCACTTGCCAAGCATAATGTGGTGAGGGGCTAAATCTTCAGTTATTAGAAACTGCTCCTTTTGGACTCGCTGACTCCAGTAACACGGGTGACAGACGCCTCACAGTCAGGTCTTGGGACTTTCTACGCTCACCTAATGATGAGGAAGTTGTGGGATTTGTCAGAAGCTCATCCGACCATAAATGTGCCAGAGGTTCCTGAGGTTTAGATAGCTCTGAACAAGTCTCTGATTTACTTGTTTAAGCGTATACCGTGCCTGGTTGTCAAACATAGGTACATGTACAAAATAACAGATGTATCTGACAATTATCTCCAGGAACCCATGGCCAGGTTGTGTCAAAAAGAGTCCAGATGTGGCCTGTGTCACAAAGTGGTAGGAGGAATGGGAGCATGGGAGGACACTGTCAAAATGGATAGACAGTTTGGCAAGAAAAAGCTGGATCACTCCGGATATTTGACACATTCCAGATTTTCCGGTGCCCTCCGAAGAGACTGTGCTTATGGAAAGATGTCTCCTGAAAACATTAGACTGGAGTTTGATGAAAAAACTAGTCTCTGCCTTGAAACTCATACTCTGTCCGTAGCACATCTCCTGTACGGATAAGAGGGAAATGTGTTACTATAGCCACAATTTCATCTGTTCTTAAGTTTGTTTTATTAATTTCACATTTCTGAAGTTAGTAACAAATGAGGAGGAGAAAGAGGGAGGTAGCCAGCTGCCCTATGCTGCTATATTGACCTCTTGCTGAGCTTCGAGTTGAACAAAGAGCACCCTCAGCATCCTCTTGCCACCATGGATGAAGCAGGTGAGATCACTGTCAGTGTTCTGAATGAGGATGACGACTCAGTTTGCAACTTCGATCTATCTTCTTGAGTAAGAGCAATCACAGTGGTACTGATTTCCTTTACATGAACACTGATTAGTCAGTAAGGACCCGAGATGGCTTTTACCATCATTCTGACGATAGATGCACATAAGCAGATATACAGATTACGTCAGACACTAAAATCTTTCTAACCCTTTTTCTCTCCTCACCACTTCATCAAACCTACAAATGCTCAAAGGTCTTTTTCACGTGAAATATCTGCGAAAGAGGTCCAAGTTCGCACAGGAATATCTTTGCTTAACATCCACCACACTGATGACTGTAACTTAATTACTGTGCGTACTGTACTGGCGACAGTAAATATTAGTGCTGTTTGCCACAGAACAAATATCCCATGATAAAAATTCAAACAGTATCGAGCTTTTCATTAGTGCAGTAATGACTTTCTCACACATTTAGCTCATTTTTAACTCAACCTGCAAGGGGAAGGAAATGACATACTTTTTGTTGAATAAGACAGCACTGAGATTACACGAAGGTGTGTTATTATGGGTAAAGAAGCATATGCCACATTAATCTATTTTTATGCTTTGCAGTACATGCTGATGAGTCATTTTAATGCTAAGTTTCATTAGTAAATTCAGATTGATATAATTGACCCTATGATAAAATAAAATATATGTATATCATCTAAGAATACAAAAAAATCAGTGCTGCTGCACAATATCTTAGAACACCAACTCCAGTCATAGGATATTAGGATTAAACCTGAGGATTCTGTTTAAGCTTCATTAATAAACTCAGATTGATATAATTGACCCTATGATAAAATAAAATATATTTATATCATCTAAGAATACAAAAAAAAAATCAGTGCTGCTGCACAATATCTTAAAACACCAACTCCGATCATAGGATATTAGGATTAAACCTGAGGATTCTGTTTATAAAGGGAATTTTGTGTCCATAAATTGTGCATTAGTAACACAATCTGCCTGATACGGCATTGTTCTATCATTTCTCCATGGATCACATTAGTCAGTGTCCTGTTAAACATCTATTTTATCATACTGTCATAATATTATATTGAAATGAGATCTGGCACTTTTGGGGTCCTGTGCAAGATGAAAAAAAATGGGTCTCCAGCAGTCTTCCTCTTAGATATAATTGAAAAAGAAGCAGGCATGAGGGCATGCTGTGATTCATGCTGCCAGAGAGTGATCCGGAATCATTCAGATGATGAGTACATAGAGAATGCCGCTCACAGAAAGATGGCAATTTGCTGTACTAATGTTTTCAAAATGAAAATTTCTAGCTGTTTTGCAGAGGAGCTTAGTAGGAAAGGCAGAAGAAGAAAAATAATAATAATAATAAAATCTTTTATAGTTAAGCCAGATTATTTCTGAGTTTTTTTGGAAAGGCTGCACTGCAAGAAATGTGGGGGTTTTTTTCAAGAATGGTGTAAAACATAAATGCACATTGCTTTATTGACCAAAATAAGTATAAGATAGAGGAAATGGAGGGGAAACAGCGAATGAAAACATTTCTCTCTCTCTTTCCTTGAGGATTAGTAATACAGAGATACTCAGGAGCACCTTCCAGGCTCCTTAAACTGAATTTTGGATCCTTACTGCTGTAATTGTGGCCACTTAGCCATAGGGATAGACCCCTATGTATGTTCAGTACTTCAAGCTCATAAGACTATATTTCTGCCATCAAACATAATTTCCAATAGCCAAGCTATCCAACAAGCCCCAGCAGGACTGAAAACAATAATTCTCATTCTTCCCAACTGGATTATAACTAATGACATCACCGACCTATTCCTTTGGTGTTTCCACCAAGTGTTTATACTAAGAAACAAATCAAATGAGCACTCCCAACCTCTGTTTAGCATCTCTGCTGTCAATGTGTGCACAGTCAGCTTAAAAAGGTATTAGTTTTCTTTCCTCGATGTCCTTTGTTTTGACAAAGGGTCCTGCACTTGGGGCACAACAACATTATGCAGCTACAGAGCAGGAGAAGTCTGTCTAGAGAGCTGCCTGGAGGAGAGGGACCTGGGAGTGTTGGTTGACAGTGACTGAACATGAGGCAACAGTGGCCCAGGTGGCCAAGAAGGCCAATGGAATCCTGGTTTGTATCAGAAATGGTGTGACCAGCACCACAGGTTCTTCTCCCTGTACTCAGCAGTGATGAGACTGCTCCTTTAATCCTGTGTTCATTTCTGGGCCCCTCACCACAAGAAGGATGCTAAGGCTCTGGAGTGAGTCCAGAGAAGAGTAACGAAGCTGGTGAAGGGGTTGGAGAACAGGCCTTATGAGGAAGGGCTGAGAGAGCTGAGGGTGTTTAGCCTGGAGAAGAGGAGGTTGAGGGGAAACCTCATTGCTCTCTACAACTCCCTGAAAGGAGGTTGTGGAGAGGAGGGAACTGGGCTTTTCTCCCAAGTGACAGGGGACAGGATGAGAGGAAACAGCCTCAAGCTCCTCCAGAGGAGGAAATTTTCCCAGAAAGGGTCATTGGGCAGTGGCAGAGGCTGCTCAGGGAGGTGGTTGCTTCACCTTCCCTGGAGGTGTTTAAGGGATGGGTGGATGAGGCACTGAGGGACATGTTTTAGCGTTTGATAGGAATGGTTGGACTCAATGATCTGGTGGGTCTCCTCCAATCTGATTATTCTATGATTCTGTGACTAACTTTGTTCTTGTTATCATCACATTGTACTGAACGAAGAAAATTTAGTATTAGGTTACAACTCTTTCTTCAGGACTTTGTTTTCAAGACTCCCAAGCTCATGCAGCTGGTCTGTCCCCAAGCAAACATCGCAGCCACCTGACCTGCATCCTCTTTAAGAAACTAAACCAACCTCCCATAAACATCAAACCCTGTGTTTGGTCTCCACTTTGACAATGATACAGTCAGAGATCTGCAGAGAAAGCAGGGCCACAGGGCTTGGTTCAGCCTTACGACATCTAAGGGAACACTTCCTCATCATATACATCAGAAAATTCAATTTGGTCAATATTTATTTCAGAGAGCATGCTGTATAGTAATGCCTCCTCTACCTGCATGTTGGAGCAGAGACAATCAAAATGAGTGTTGTTCAGCAGGCGTTAAAGGTCCTTGAAAATATGGTCCATCATCCACATTCCTGTCCTTCATTTTACAGCTTAAGTTCCTCTCTGCCACTTAACCAGCCCTCAGCATCCTCTACAGTTGTTGGTGACATTTTTAAAACATCCTTCCTTGCTCTCGTTAATGTATCTGTTTTTACCATTGCTATTTAAATTTTTATAAGTCTCACTACGCCGAAACAGCTGAAGTGTGATCTTTCCAGCAGAAAGGAGGAGACTCCTTTACTTAGGAGGAACTGCAGGAACATATGCTCTTTGCAGGGCTATGAATGACCCAGAAAGAGATGGTTCCTGGGAAAACACTGTTCAGTGTCAAGATGGGCGATTTACTACACGTGGAAGTCCAGGTGAATGGGGAATCTTCAAGAAACTCCCATTGAGCTGAGTTTGGGACCATTTTTATAGCTTTCAGTTTTGAGGTCACAGTCACCCAGACTGGAAACTCAAAAATGACTTCAAAAAGGCAAATGCTAACTAGATTTCACACTAGATTTCATTTTACTTGGCATTACAGAAAGAATGCAGGTATTAAATAGACTGCTTCCTGTATACAATAAGGTTAATTAGTAACAAGGGATGGAAATCGGTGTAGACATAACTCTTTTAGACAGGTATCAAAAATAATCCCCTGATCCCCACAGACCCCAGCTGCACTGAAAGAAGAACAATATAAAAGATTCTTTAAAAGAAATTTTTCAAACATTCTCCAGGTGTCCCAGCTATATTTAAATAGGCCCCTGGCCCCATGTGTACTTCAGCCCTTTCTGCTCTACAGTTCCCTTGCTCCAAGTTAAATGAGCAGAGTACTTGCACAGAATTTTGAGGTGCAACATAAAGGATTTCTGTACAAAGAGACTTGGATTGCAAACCGAGGCAGACAGGAGAACAAAAAGAAGAATATATTCTGGACTGAATGGAACTTCCCTAAGCTCCTTATCAATAAGGTTAATAAGGGTCCATGCAATTTACTGATCACTACGATGCAACAACTGGACTAAAGCTATAAAGAAGCTACACAGATACCAGCTTTTAGTGCTTCTCATGGCCCAACACATTAAAGTCCCTTTGCCCTTCCCCTGTCACCCCACTCAAGAGAATAAACTCCAGTCTGTGTGACTGGCTTCACTAAAATCCCTGATCTGCTATTACGCTTCTACCTGCCCTAGTTAAGCAGATTAACAGTTATTTCCTAGAATTTGATCCTCCAGTCCCTTTGTAATTGAAGCAGTAATGCTCAGATATTTCTAAAAACGTATTTCTGAAAAATACATTTCCTTTTTTCTCCGGTTTAATTTTGTTATCCTCAATCATATGCATGATAGAAAAAAACCTCCAAACTTCTATCTCCTTTATAAAATACATGTCATATCAAAAAGGTGACAAGAGGGGGAAAAGTAATTAGTGAGTTCACAGAGTTCAGTAGAAAAGTTAAAATAGAGTAACACATTACTTTTTATGTTAAGATTTCACAAGACAAATCTTGCCTGTGTTTTAATTGCATGTGACCCTGGCAGTCCCACTCTGAAATGAAGTGCCGTAAAATTAAAGATGACAGACGCTCAAAACAAGTCTTGTGATCTTGATTAAACTACAAAGACCACACTTTCTCTCTGCTGCAACTCAGATATGATGGGCTGTTTTATTTGGGGAATTGCTTCATTAATGCTTTCTTTGACTAGACATGTTTATTATAAAAAAATACTGGATGTGGTGGTATCTTGCATAGCTAAATAAAGTCTAAAAGACAAGTAAAAAAATTAGGCATCTTTAAATAACCTCAAGATCTAAATACCTCTTTTAAAGATCATGGGCATCTGTAGAAGGAAGTACTGCACATCGACAGTGGATAGTACCTATTTTGAAAAGTCCAAGGCTTTTTTTTCATAATTATGTCTC
>JAUMJK010000383.1:2225000-2317500 GCA_033558105.1 Coccyzus lansbergi
GGAGGTTGTGGAGAGGAGGGAGCTGGGCTCTTCTCCCAACCGACAGGGGACAGGACAAGAGGGAATGGCCTCAAGTTCCACCAGTGGAGGTTCAGGCTCGACATTCAGAAAAAGATTTTCACAGAAAGGGTCATTAGGCAATGGAACAGGCTGCCCAGGGTGGTGGTTGACTCACCTTCCCTGGAGGTGTTTAAGATGCAAGTGGATGAGGTATTGAGAGGCATGGTTTAGAGATTGGTGGGAATGGTTGGACTCGATGATCCGGTGGGTCTCTTCCAACCTGGTGATTCAATAATTCTATGATTCTATGAAAATTAACTTCTGTTAACAAGCTAAAAATAAAAGTACTTTGAAACAGAATAGCAAAAGTGATGGCTTCCTTAATCCTACAGATCAAATTTTATAAACAATCACTAAAAAGCCTAATCTAGACCAAGAATCTCTTAAGGTGCAAAGTGGAGAGCAAAACAATTTAAGGTACTTTATATTCTCAGTGGGATTCACTAACACTTTAGAGGAATTGCTGGTTTATGCTACTGAAGGTGAAGGATACCCAGAGTATGAATTGACAACTAAAGCAACACATGTCAGTATGAGGCATCGTTGACTATATAACCGTTTTCATGTGACTAACACTGGCTAAGGGCATGATCTGGGGGATACAAGACTCCACAGCTGCTAACTCACTGGGGCTTTACAGTCCACAGCTGCAGAGTCGTTGCAGTTGCTCAGCCAAAACCTTCCTTTCTCAGGAGATGGAGAGTGCACGATTAGGCACGTTACCATGTTTGCTCTCTCTTCCGAGTAAAACCTTGCATGTTACTCTGAATAATGAATTGCAATAAAAGGAGTAACTAGGCTCAGGTACGAAGCTGGTGTCATGCATCGGAAAGCAATTCATGCAAAAGGTGACTTATTTAGCGGTTCCAACGTGAATCATAGAATAACCAGGTTGGAAGAGACCCACTGGATCATTGAGTCCAGCCATTCCCATCAATCACTAAACCATGTCCCACAACACCTCATCCAACCGTGCCTTAAACCCCTCCAGGGAAGGTGAATCAACCACCTCCCTGGGCAGCCTGTTCCAGTGTCCAATGACCCTCTCCCTGGAAAACCCCCTCCCAATGTTCAGCCCAAACCCCAAACAAACTGGAATTAAAAAAACAGGTCTCTAAAGCATAATCCTTTTGCTTGTGATTTGCCATACTTAGAAATGAGGTGAAACACAGATTCAGAGACACTTTGTGACAAGAAGAACAGCATGAAAACATTTTCCCTTAGCTCACGTTTGCAATAGGCAAAAATGGTTAAAAAGGAAAGAGATCAAATACCAGCTTCAGGTTTATGAACGTATGGTCATGGATGAAGTTGGACACCTTCAATCACGTGTTTATTCAAGTAGTGAAAACACAAACCAGAAATCAATGTATTCTGTGCCACTCTGGTTGCAATCTTTCACCCAAGATACATGGGATGTGCTTTGCTGTATTTCCAGTGGAAACAAAACGATCCCCTTCACGCAGAATCTGGCTAGATGCTACATGGCCTGGGCACAGGATGCACCACAGGTTGTAGACTTTGTCATGGGAGTTTGCTTCAATCCTCTGCACCTTCTAGGCAGCTTTATAGATTGCAGACATGAAGGTTTGCTACTTGGCTTTATGGGTTCCTATGGTAAGTTGTGAATTGCCGAACATGTTAACTCACTGCAGAGCCAGCCAGAATCTGTGGCTCTCCATGGCATGTAAAAGAAGTGAAAATACAGCCAAAATAAATTCATTTAAAAATCTGAGCAAATAGACATGGCATTTTTCTTGCCGTTTTCGACTGGCTCTAAAAATATCAACAGTCTCTCTAGCTCTAGCACAAATTCCCAATAAACAGATTTGGAGTCTGATTAAAATACCGCAGCTTTGCTTCAACACTTTATCAATCTCATTAGCCATTTGCTGAATTGAAACTATGAAGCTGCAGTGAACTTGGAGGAGGGGGTTAAATAGCCACACAATGGGTCAACATTTGTCTAAAGGCTCATCTCTGCAGTAGCTTCATTCCAAAATAAAAGAGTCTGTATGGGAGTTAATCACAAGGATGGTAGTGGCGCTTTCAATTTATACTGTACTTCAGTCCAAATAAAATAGTCCCAATGTGTGCAGCAAAATCCCACTGGCTGCCTGCTTTTTTTTCTTTTTGTATTTCCCCAGTTAGATGAACTTTGTATTAGCTTGCGAATTTTCAGTTGCTGATTATTGTTCCACCCTTGGCCCATCCTAGACTGTAGCAGCACAAAGTTCAAATGAATTTGGAGCAGTCGCTTACAAAGTCAAACAAAAAGCATCTGCAGTCTCAAAAAGGGTCTGAGAGCATAAACCTGCAGCCTGAGCCTATCCATTTGAACCGGGGACCCATGCATGTTGGAAAACCTCCCACATCACTGTAAAAATGTTTGCCAACACAGACTAGGTAGAGCAAACCTCAGAGCATTACACACTGACACATGAGAGAGAGTATCTGTGCAGCAGACATCTTCCCATCAGTCAGATGTGTCCTGACTCAGGCATCTCAAAACTTCTGGAATTACACTCTCTCACACACACATCCTCAATCTGGAAAACAAAATTGCTTGCTGGATGCAAAACAGGATTAAAATTAGTCCTCTACCAAATGTACTAGAAAAGGATAAGTAGCTGCCTTTATTATTATAAAGGCAACATGATTAATTTACCCTGATGTGATTCAATGGCATGAATAAGACAGGCAGTTGAAACAGAGAGTGAGCAAAAGGGAAAGAGAGGGAGAAAAACAAGTTTAGCATATAAAGATTCTCCTGAATATGTCCCTTGTAGCCATAATAATGTCAATAATATCCAAAAAATCTACCCTTTCGAGCCTGTCAAGTACACTGCAGCCCGTTGACTGGGAGCTGAAGGTTGTGCTGTACATATGAAGCGTCTATAACTCAGACGTCAATGAGAGCTCTGAAGTACTGGGGGAATAATTAAGTTCCCCTATTAAGAGTACGAGTCCTACTGAAAATCTCAGAACCCTTTACTGGCAAACAAAAGTGCTAACAATAGCTAAATTAAAGGTTACGTACAACCTAACTGCAAGCTTTTGATAAATTACCACAAGAAAAGACAACAAGTAGGATATAAAACTTGAATAAATGAATAAGTGGGTACTCGTTCAACCCACTGTTGGATTAAGAGTCACCATAAAACTGTGAATATAGCTAAGGGCACAGAAAAGAAAAGAAAAAAAAAACACAAACCAAAGTCCTTCCAGCAGTCCAAGTAAGCTCCAGAAACGAAATCAATACATTCCAATAACAACTAGGTTGAATGTATTGTTAATGTAAATAAAATTTACACATTCTTATTCTGATGTTAACAGCTAAAGCAAACATTTGACAAATCTTAAATAAATGATATTGACAATGCTAATACAATCTACCACCAGTACTAATACATTAAAAAAATAGCAAAAGCATTGTAATTTGGAGGTTTCAGATCTCTATATCGTAATATCGGGGTTATCCAATAAAACACATCCCCTGACTGTAATATCTATTTTAAAAAATTAGTTCCTGTTTTCCTAAGGAATTAAACCAAAAGCAATAGACATTATTTATGCAAGTCTTGTCAAGACTCTAGTTCTGCTTGTTACATACTAAGCAGCTAGAGGGTTATAGGGAGTACAAGGTAAAAAGAAGGAAAGAAAGGAAATTATTTTCCAATGCATTGTTTTCAAAGTATTCACTTCAAGGGAAGGTGAAAGTAATACAAGTTATGTTATTTAAGCGTCAGATATAGATACACGGAGTCTAAAATACCCACTTTTAGGTCTGAAATCTCAGTAAAACTATTTACCCTTCCTCAAATCTCTTACTACTATTTAAATTTAGCTGAAGTGTTCCCTGCCAAAGATACATGGAAGCACAGGGAACGAATGTACTCCAGAAAGACATTCAGGCCTTATCTTCCAGTAATTGATTTACATGCAGAGAGATTTCCTGAAAATTAATAATGTTTTCTAATTTTATCAGTGTAAAAACTAAACAAATCAAGTGAAGTGAATTAGATTTAGCTCATCGTAGAAATGATCCAAAAGTGCTCTTCAACATTGCCTTATGCGCAGAGATAGAAATTGACAGTTCTCTCTTCCGGATCCACTTCTTTGTGGAATGCCAAAAGCAGCTTAGAAGGGTTTCTGCATTTGGAGTCCTCCAAGAAGGGCTATCTTTGCATGAGATATTTTGAAATTCACCCAAAATGCTATCCCAGAGACGTCACAGCAGAAAGCTGTGTGTTGGAATCCTCCAGAGATAGTTTAGATATGTCAAGATGAAGAGAGGGACAAGCATCAATAGAGTTTAATTCTAAAGTCTGTGTAAGTAAGATTTACAAATCAGATATGAATTTTTTTTGTGTTTTCAAAAACATAAATCCAAAGCGAATAAAAAGGACATAACCTGCTTTTACTCTGATGTGCCACAACTGAATTAATCACATTTGAATTAATCATATTTGAATCAAGAAAGATCTATTTATTGGTAATGTACTGATATTACTGAATACATGGTAGTTAATGAAAAACTCTGATCCAGGGTTTTGAATCAGATTCACCCATAGCTGAAAGTGCCTGTATGTGCAGCGAAACTATAACCACTTGGCATTTTTTCCATGAAAACCAGTAGCAAACTATTTACTTTAAGTTCTGAGTTTGAATGGATTCATATACTCCCTGAAAAGGGTTCAGTCTTAGAAAAAGATAAATCTGATTTCATCTGCTTTGGAGGTTGGACTAGCAATTTCACTGAAGCTGCAAATAATGCTGAAATCTTGGAGTTATAAAGGTAAACAAAACCAAAAGAAAAATGTGTAAAATTCTGTGAAACAAATTACGTGAATTTTGCACAGCTGTACTCAGGGCATAACTGTAAATGAAAAGATCAATCTAATTAGATTATAAGCAGTTGATCTGTCGTATATTGTTTTATCAGATGTAGTAGGTATAATATCTCCACATGAATGACTTCAAGCAAGTCATCAACCTACTGTGTTCAAGAAAGCCGATCAGATTAGAAAGACCTTGTAAGTTATGCTTGAAGAAGATGAGATTGATGATAACTTCCTGCTCATGGTTACACCAATGAAATTGCTTCGTCTATATTAAACTTCAGGTTTCAGGAAGCACTGTGCCCTAACAAGATCAAATTAAACATAGGAGTTCATTAGTGCAAAGCAGACACTCAAGTGTCAAATGACTGAATGTTATTTTGAATGGGTTTTCCAGTGTCGTTGTAGGAAATCCATTAAAAACAACTGGAACCATTTCTGTGGCTACGTTCCAGTGATAGGATCAATGAACAATGTTCAGGATGCTGGCTGAAAGCCAGAAGAAAGACATCACTGTAGCCTTTAAGCAGAGAGCTTAATTTTAAGCATATGAACAGTCCCATTGAATTTACCAATCCTCACGTGCTTAAAGAGGAGTTTGTGACTACGAGTTTCTGCAGAGGAGGTCCAAGGAAGATAAAGTCCCTGGCAGATATCTCAGTCTCTCCCCAAATCATTTACATCACATGGAAAGACCAAAACTAGAGAATGGAAAGTTAAAGAACCATGTCCAGGTTACCAGGAAGGTTATTCTCCCTCTGTACTCAGCACTGGTGAGACCACTTCTTGAATCCTGTGTTCAGTTCTGGGCCCTTCACCACAAGAAGGATGTTGAGGCTCTGGAGTGAGTCCAGAGAAGAGCAACAAAGCTGATGAAGGGACTGGAGAACAGGTCTTATGAGGAACAGCTGAGAGAGCTGGGGGCGTTTATCCTGGAAAAGAGGAGGCTGCGGGGAGACCTCATTGCTCTGTACGTCTACCTGAAGGGAGGTTGTAGAGAGGAGGGAGCTGAGCTCTTCTCCCAGGTGACAGGGGACAGGACAAGAGGGAATGGCCTCAAGCTCTGCCAGGGGAGATTTAGGCTGAACATTAGGAAAAAATTTTCACAGAAAGGGTCATTGGGCAGTGGAATATGCTACCCAGGGAGGTAGTTGATTCATCTTCCCTGGAGGTGTTTAAGACACAGGTAGACGAGGTGCTGAGGGACATGTTTTAGTGTTTGATAGGAATGGTTGGACTCAATGCTCCTGTGGGTCTCTTCCAACCTGGTGATTCTATGATTCTATGATTTTATGTCCCTAAGTGTGAAGTGCAGTCCTTCAGTAAAGTTTCCTCCTGGAAATCCTTCCAAAAAGACCTCTCAAAGTCCACTCAAAAATATACATAAGCCCAGAGCTGGTACAGGGAATAAATATTGCCCATTGTTATGCAAATTGTAGCTAGCACAGAGATTGCACAGGATTAGCACAATTTGGGCAAGAGAAATTGGAATTCAATATTCAAGAACTGAAGCAGTCCCCTTCTAGTTTTAGGTGACAATAGGAGACCACTTGCTTTTTCTTTATCATTTTTACCAAATGCAGATGAAAATGTCAGCAACCAGAGCACATCTTTTCTCAACAAATTAAGCAAAACACATCAGGTTTCATTGCCTAGGAAAATAGCATAAGATGTTCTGAGAAAACGCAGCAACGTGGGTGGCCACTATGAAGAAAAAGCTTTGGAGTATTTATACAGCAAATAAATATTCACAGACACTGCTATTCCCACTCACTAAAGTTTTGAAAGACATTATTCTCCTAAAAGACAGATAAAAGAGAAGAAGTGGGGGTGGAAGGGAAACTATTATGGAATGAGGAATAAGGGCTAGAGCCACAACCACAAGATTGATGCGAATACTACAGTAAGTAAAGACCAATTCACCGCTTAAGGGTGTCAAAGTGCAGTCCTGGGAGAGATGAGAAGGCTGAGAAATGAGAAAAGAAAAGGCAAGAGGAGGAAGGCATAAAGAACAGCAAATATTAGGGAAATGAAGAAAAAGAGAAGCAACCAAATGTCACTTGAAGGGGGTACAAGTGCAATTGCTTCTTCTCCTCGGCTAATCCGCAAATTAATGAGATCGGAACAAACAAACAAAAAAAAATTATTATTCCACACATTCAAAGGTGCATCTTACAATGGACATTCAGGGTAAAGCTAGATAAGGGTGAGAGAAACACCACCACCACAAAGTACAGCACAGTGATGCGACAGCAATTTTATTTTTCTCAGTCACTCTGTTTTTACTGGAAAACCTTACAGACTAAAGGATTCAACTCAAGGCATTGATAAACTGTACTCTCACGTTATTTCAGTGGGACAACACAAGCACATAGAGCTACTCAAGCGCTGAAGTATCTGAGGGAGTATTTACGGTTTTACTGTACAAATCATTCAAAATATGCAAAAATACATTAAAAACATTTAAAATGAATATTTGTTCCTAAATGAACTTTTGTATTCCAATTCTTACTTGCTGACATGAAATCTGTATTTTACTATTTATGTCTTCTAAGTGCTCATTTAAAAATTCCTTTGAATTTACAAACTCAGGTTTCCTTCATGTTTTCCCTCACATCCCTTATGGGTTTTAACAGAGAATTGTATCTGTTTCAGAGTTGTATAGGCTGGTGCAAACCTGCAGAGAGGTACCTCTCAGTCAGCTTTTATATCACGAGATCTTTGAGCAATTTTTGAGTAATAGAGTCCCAATAATATTAATATATTATTAGGTTTCATCCTGCTAAATTCAACAGGATTTCTTCATAATTTTCTTTCCTTTTATTGACTTAGAAACACAGGTAGTGAACCTTTTGCAAAGTTATAAGCCAGCGTGAGACTGAGGATTAGAGTGAGAATGTTTTGGATTTAGGGTTTTTTTTCCTCCCTCAACTTGAGATGCTTTGAAACCATAAAATACTTTATCGGGACTTGAGGGGGACTGAGCTTCCTTTTATAATTTGCTTCCAATCAGTAAATTTGGAGCCAGCTAGTTCATTCCAAGTTCGTGATTTAAAGGAGAAATGGGCAAATATTTAGTCTATCCCTAATTACCCAGTCTATTCCTCAATATGCAAATTTCAATGTACTTGGATTTTTTTTTTCCTAAGATATTTGGCAAGTATAAATTACCCTCACCCTTAAGCCTCCTAGCATCCACAGATAATGAATCAACAGTTAGTGTTAAAAGGCTGCAGCTTTACTATTAACAATCAATACAACTTTTCAACAGGAATGCACTTAGCCAGTATTAATGCAACTACATTATGTTAAATAATATTAATACCAAAGGCACGTCCATTGCTGGTCTGCACCAAAGTCATGAAGTTCAACAACTGTCTCTATTATTTAAACACCCATATAAAGACAAAACAAAAATGGAATGATCTGTGAAATTGCAATGGCATCCTGGCTTGTATCAGAAACGGTGTGACCAGCAGGTCCAGGGAGGTTATTCTCCCTCTGTACTCGGCACTGGTGAGGCTGCTCCTTGAATCCTGTGTTCAGTTCTGGACCCTTCACCACAAGAAGGATGTCGAGGCTCTGGAGAGAGTCCAGAGAAGAGCCACAAAGCTGGTGAAGGGGCTGGAGAACAGGCCCTATGAGGAGCGGCTGAGAGAGCTGGGGGTGTTTATCCTGGAGAAGAGGAGGCTGAGAGGAGACCTCATTGCTCTCTACAAGTACCTGAAAGGAGATTGTAGAGAGGAGGGAGCTGGGCTCTCAGTTCTGTTGGTTCAGTTCTGTTGGTTTCTGAAAATCCAACTAACTGACTATGTACAATATATTAGTCTAAATATAAATTTTAAGTTCTGGCCTCTAGTATTTTCAGACTCTGAAGACATAAACTGGTAACCAAAATGCTAGTGTAAATTCAGAGCATTACAGATATAGTGACTTTAATTTCCAATTGCATTTATAACTATAATGAATTAATTCCTAGTGAGATGAATGAATACTTTTATATTTTTAAAGAAGACATCACAGAGGAGCAAGGCAGGCAGAAAAACAGCCCATATTGCAAAAGCAGTTAATTCCCACCAGCACCTCCAATAATATTTTGTAATTCAATAGTCTTTCTCCTTATTAGAGAAATGCTTCTCCTCTGTTAAAGGAACATAAAATGAACACCTCATAGAGGAGTTCCTAAAATTTGAACAGGCATTTGAACGTGCCAAGAGTAGCAGCTGTTTTTGCCAGAAAGAAGATCTGGCAGGCATTTAGTCACAAGGTCACTGCTTATGGGGCTTACCCAAGAGATGCGATGGAAAGCAAGAAATCTTGGCATGGCACTAGAACAGGTTGTCCTTGATAAACTGGAAGGAGAAGGCTGTTCTGGCCACAGGCTCTCAGTAGCAGTTTGATTTTAGGGAGGATTCTACAATTTCTTTAGGTTTTGAGTTCACGTTTCCCAAGTTTCAGGTTTTCAATGGACCCAAATATGTCCTCCAGTGCAGGAAGAACTCACAGAACTAAAAACCAGACTTGGAGGCATCATTAAATATAACTAACTACAGTTACCTGCACTCAGTGGAGATTTAAATGCTTCCTGAACCAAGTGACCTTGAACTGTGATGGTCTCTGTGAATTCTGTGATTCTGCAACACTGAAATTTGCTACAGAAGTTGGCAGTAGGATTATAAGCTAGAGACATCTTTCTCTTAAAAGCATTAAACTTCAGAACCTGCTAGTGGTATATCTAGATAGGAAAAACAGCTGATTTTATCATCTTGTATAAGACACTTGGAGGTTTTTAAGGCACAGGTAGATGAGGTCCTGAGAGACATGGTTTAGTGTTTGATAGGAATGGTTGGACTTGATGATCCGATGGGTCTCTTCCAACCTGGTTGTTCTATGATTCTATGATAAAAGGCAGATTGTAGGGTGAAATGGCATATTTATCTTTCGTGATATTAACTCCGAAACCTAGTAATAATAACATTGATACAATAACATTTCCAACCATTTTTTTTATTGACTGTATATATCTTGATTGTATGATTGAAACGTCTGGCTGAAAGTTGACTATTGCAACCACACGTTACTAAAGCCTTAGCCAAGACAAGGGTAGATCCCAGTTACATCTTCAAATTCCCAGTGGATTTACAGATGAGCAGAGAGGCATCCTGCTGCTCCAGTATCTTTGTGGAGCTACTTTCAGCTATCAGCTTTTCTGTTTTGGCTTGACTGGTCCCCATAAGCCCTCTCCCACTGCTCCATTTCTGAGAACAACAATGCAGTGCAAGACCACACGTATGATACTAGGGAACGAAGTCCTATACAAGGTCAAACCATTCCATTCCTAGCACTAAACCCAATAATCCTGGGAATACCTTCCCTGGAGGTGTTTAAGGCATGGGTAAATGAGGTGCTGAGGGACATGGTTTAGTGTTTGATAGGAATGGTTGGACTCGATGATCCAACGGGTCTCTTCCAACCTGGTGATTCTGTGATTCTATGATTCTATGATCAATACCACCTGCTTCCCACAGTGATGGCAACAATGCAGGAAATGCAATTCTAACAAAAGAATTTGTGATAAGCTGAAAACAAAAAATACTAGAGGGTGCTATATAATATCATAGAATCATAAAATCATAGAATTGCCAGGTTGGAAGAGACCCACCGGATCATCAAGTCCAACCATTCCTATCAAACACTAAAACATGTCCCTCAGCACCTCGTCCACCCGTCCGTCCCTTAAACACCTCCAGGGAAGGTGAATCAACCACCTCCCTGGGCAGCCTGTTCCAATGCCCAATGACCCTCTGTGTGAAAAACTTCCTCCTAATCTCTAGCCTAAATCTCCCCTGATGGAGCTTGAGGCCATTCCCTCTTGTCCTGTCCCCTGGCACTTGGGAGAAGAGCCCAGCTCCCTCCTCTCCACCTGTCTACCTCTTTCAGGTAGTTGTAGAGAGCAATGAGGTCTCCCCTCAGCCTCCTCTTCTCCAGGCTAAACACCCCCAGCTCTCTCAGATGCTCCTCATAGGGCCTGTTCTCCAGCCCCTTCATCAGCCTCATTGCTCTTCTCTGGACTCGCTCGAGAGCCTACTCGCTCCTAGACTACATTAAATATAAAGGTTAACAAGGCATAGGCAATTCTTGTATTGCTCATTTCTACAGTTATACCAATAAAAGTAACCTCCAGTTCTGAAGTTACCCAAGTCACCCACTGTCCAATTTCCAGTTTGGTTTCCTGGGTGACAAATGTTCTTTGATGAATTTAGCTATCACTTAATGTTATTCACTGGTCTTTCTAACTTTGGTGTCATTTATTCTGACTGGTTTAAGTGCGGACAAAGCACCTGAATACAAGGGCAAAGGAACAAAGGATATTTGTGAAAAGGAGTGACAGGAAATTCAAAGCCCTCTGAAGTCAGCAGAAAGTCCTGTAATATTCACCCACCTTTTCTTTATTGTGAGATTAAAAGCAAAAAAAAAAGTATTCTGTAATTGTAAAACACTACATTTATTCTGATACTCAGACAAATGCAAAGCAATAAAACGCTATTATATGAAGTTGCTATCATGGGAGAATTGCTTAATGTACTGGTTATAAAATACTTTTAGAGGTAGGTATTTCTCATCTGAAAACTTACCAAAACTAATTTAATCTTTTCTTTGTGTCAGAATACCTATCCCACCTTTTTCTGTTTTCCTTCTTGTTCTACTCAGTTAGTGATGTATATCTTCCTCTCTGTCCCTCAAAAGATATTGCATGTAAAGGTCAATTCTCTTAACACAGCTTCTGCCCACTCTTCAGCTAATGTATTATAGCACATTATCAAGTTTCCAAACAATTGTTCACTTTCCATTAGAATGTGCTCAGCTTCTCTCTTTCCACAGTGTTAGTAAAAAATGGTGTTGAGTTGTTGACTAGTAATAAGAACAAGCAACTTCTGCCCTCAGAAGTGGGATGGAATTGATTCATCTTATTAAAAACAGACCTCAAGTTAGCTGGAATTCGTGCTACAAAGGTTAATGGTATGAATGTGCAGATAGCAAGTTCTCTACTGTATGTTAGCATTTCTATTTTCATGAGTCATTTGCAGCTTCTGACACATCATCTCATGGCATGTTACTTCATACTGATATGATAGAAACAACGTGCTAAGTCAGGAAAACTAACTTGTACCTGAAGAAGACATCACCATCAATCTACCCCATCTATTATCTGCTTTTATCCTATTATTTTTTCTCTAAGGAAAAAACATAAATAATTACTGAATGGTTAGGGTAAAAAACTTACTCCCATTTCAGTAGAATGAATGGAGGCAACATATCTGAAAGAAAGCAAAGCTCCAGATTGGCAAAGAAAACAATGATCAGGAGCTGAGATAAAGCTCAAGAAAATGAACTCCAGATATAACAGTTGAACAAAGTTACATGTACTGATGACTACAAAACTAGTTTATATTATATATATTTTACATCCAAACCAAACAACTCTTTGAACATTACTGAGGCTATTATTACTAGGAAATAAACATCAGAGAGCTCCAAAGTCAGAGTTGCATGATACCCAATTCATATTTACATTTACACCAGAATTAAGCTGTAGGTTTTCACAAGATAATCCACTCCATTTCACACAACATGGTACAACAGATATTGCATTTTTACATGTCTAAAAGTGCCACAGTGTTATACGGCTGATGAGACAGCAACTGTGGTAACGCTCTGCACAGAGAGACCAGACTCTTCTGCAGTCCAGTGAGAAAGCCCAGGCTACCACATTGCACAGCTAGGGCCTGTGGCTAATGCTGAATAAGAAGCTACTGCCTCGCGCTGCCTCCTCTCTCCTGCCTCTTTCTCTCCACATTCTCAAAATCAGGTATCAAAAGATTCTTGAAAAGCTCAGAAATAGGACTGGGAGGGACTTGATCAGTCACAGAACCCAAGCTCCTGCCATCCCCAGCAATCCTCCAATCCCAGTTAGAACTTTATCAAGCTCCACTTTGATGAATACCTTTTATTACTCACATTTAGATGAAGATTCTGCTTTTTCTATCTCTAGCACCTCCATGTCCTCTCTCTTATCTGAGAGCATCTTCCCCCAAGCAGCTGCAAAACCATTTCTCTGCTCAGCTCCAAAAGCCCTTCCGTGATGCCTGCAAAAAACCTTGACAATGTCTTGGCTACTTGTGTACTGAGACTGCTGTCTATCATGTTTATAAATATTGTCTCATTTCTTCTCATACTATCTCGTCAGCCTGTACCATCTGTTGCCTCCTGTGACATGTGCAGACTGAGCTCTTCATGGCAGCAACCGACTACTTCTGTGCTTGCACAGCACCTACCACAACTGATGTTCATCTACTACAGGGTCCCCCAGAAAATTAAAGTAGTTAATTAAGAAATACTACTTGACCTGCTCACCTTCCTCCTAACTTTGCAGGAGGAGCCCATGGGCTCCAAGCAGTGATCTACATGGGAGGGAGAATGGCAGCAGATGGATGGAGGTTATCATCCCCTTCCACTCTCAGTGGTGAGGTCATCTTGTTTATCTGTCACCCAGGTTGGGCTCCCAGGGCACAAGGGACAAAGAAAAATGCAAGAAAGTCCAGAAGAGGCCACAAAGGTCATCAGATGCCTGGAGAATGCGACCAGCCAGGACACCTTGAGCAATCTAGGCCTTTTTCATATCTGGAATAGTGCACTAGGGGGAAATCCTATAGCAGCTCAATCCACTGCTTCCAAAGATGGAGAAAACTCTACTCAGAAGAGGCAGTAAATAAAACAAAGGCCACAATCTGTACCTTGGAAGGTTCAGTTTGGGCATTAGGAAACTTTGTCACGAGCAGGGTGATGCAGTGCTGGAGATGGAGCCCAGAGAGGCTGTGAAGTCTTCTTCCCAGAGCATTTCCAAAGCTCAGCTAAGCATTGCCAACCAACATTTCTGTTTCTACGACTTCCCAAGCCATAGAAGTTAAATGTGTATTTTCCTGATAAAATATTATATGCTCTAAATGCAACAACAGCCTTGAAACACATGCAGATTTCCATGAAAAATGCCAGATAACCTTTACAATCTGGGAAATAAACACTTCTCCTAATCACTCTCAGCATATATTTGCTGCTTCTCTCCAAATTATATGTACCTAGATGTTTGCATTAAAATAAAAGAGGGTCATATCTCTTTTCTTGAGGTGGTGTTAGTACATTGTAAGATTTGAAGCAAATGAGTGACATACACATAAAGTAAGAATTTCTTTAGTAAGAATTTATTACAGCCAAGAAAAGTTTTACCAAATAGTCTGCAGAGAAGGATGTTCATCTGATGTGAAGTAATGTGTAGGTAAAATCTGTAGACTACTCCAGTAAACTTCTTTTCTCAACTTGCTCCAATCCTCTCACCACTGCTCTGGGATAAGTCTTAGCTTGAGCTGGGTTCATCAGCCCCGAAGGACTCAGCATCTGCAGCTGGTGTCTTCCTGTGCTCCAACATCATGATGGAGAACAGGAGATGGAGAAATCCTTCTTCTATCACAGAACCAGTTATTCACCAGACTTTCCCCTCTCTGAGGCTGTCCACTTAAAGTTGTAGCTTTTGCAAGCATATTATTATGTGGTTTATGTAAATAATGCAGACTTGGTGAAACCACTATTCATGACTACTTGCATTCAGCTGAGTAGGAAAAAAAAAAAGAAATCCTGGATATTCAAAACAATTATTGAGGCTGGGGGAAAATAAAATTAATTTCGCTGCTGGAACACACTTTGCTCCTGACAGGTATGACTTGGAAATCACAGTAGGAAAACAAGTAATACAGCTGTTCTCTCATGAGGTGAAATTCAGGACCCACTGAATCCATTAAAGTCCCTCAAAGCATGTGTTTTAGAATTACATCATAGAGTCATAAAGGCTGGAAAAGACCTTGAAGATCACTCAGTCCAACTATCAGCCCAACACCAACATGCTTACTAAGCCATGTCCCAAAGGAGCACATCTACAAGTGTTTTGAACACCACCAGGGATGGTGGAGACTCCACTGCTTCCCTTGGCAGCCTATTCCAGGCCTTCACCTCTCTTTCAGTAAACATATTTTTCCTAATATCCAACCCAAATCTCCCCTGATGCAACTTGAGGCCATTTCCTCTCATTCTATGGTTTCTTACTTGGGAGAAGAGACGAACGCCCCCTGCACTACTACCTACTTCCAGGTAGTTGTAGGGAGCAATAACATCTCCCCTCAACCTTCTTTTCTCCAGACTAAACAGCCCCAGTTCCCTCAGCTGTTCCTCATAACATTTGTCCTCCAGACGCTCCACCAGCTTTGTTGTCCTCCTCTGGACACGCTCCAGCAGCTCAGTGTCCTTCTTGTACTGAGAGACCCGAAGACTTAGCTAAGGCTTTCAGAAGTGATGACCTTGGGTGCTGAAATTATTCCCCTAAGTAATTCTTCTCATTCAGTGTGAACTTGTTGGGAATGTAGGGAAATAACTACACAAAAAAAAACATATTATTGGAATTAAAGGGAAATTTTGATTACAGGAACACTATTACTGTTACTAAATAGACACACTTCTACTCATACATTATATGAGTATGAGTGAGCACATACAGGTAGGTATCAAGGCAACACCTTGCAGGCACAGTGGGCATCTCATGCCTCCCCACATACGCTGCTGCAGTAGAGAAAAAGCAGAGGACCAAGCTACACAAGGTCTTTTTCTCACATAGCTGAATAATTTCTGATGCTAAATGAAAACCAGGGTGTCTTGAACACAGCTGTGCCACCCTGGACCTGCAGTAGGGCTTGCTGGCATAAGAATCCTGAGTTATATGGTAAAGTTCTGAAAATCCCTTTCTTTCCTCTCTCTCTCTCTTTTTTTTTTTTTTTTTTTTTTTTTTTTTTTTTTTGGTATAATGAGAGTTTAAAAGCTTAGCAAATAGAGTCCTAAAAATGTAATTGTAGCTTGGTAGCACTATTAAATATGTATACTGTGGTCTTTTTGACAATTGTATTAATCCCTTTATAAAGTCTTCAGAAGTTCCATCACAGAAGCATGGATGCTGTTTTGATCTATTTATTACTCTTAAGTGTTCAGAGAACTGTCCCTATTTTCTAATTAACACTTTTAAAGATAAAAAGCTATGTATTAAATCAATCTGAATGATGGTTGTTTGTGAATCCCACAAGATAAGGCAATTTGCATGTTCACTTTGTACTTACAAACTAAATCTGCACATCTCCAAAGCAGCTCCTTATAATGTAAACCTTTTGTGAGTATTTGTAACTTAAAAGAAAGTTTGGCCTAGTACAGAGGCAGTGCCAATTATCTAAAGGACTTCTTTACTGAACATGATTAAGATACAAAATTATTAGGTTGTTATTTTACATTGTTTGCAGAGAAATTTGAGGAAACTACTTTAGGAACGTTAAGTGTTCTTCTGTTTTGCTTTCTTTCCTTCTTTTTTTTTTTGTACATGTAATAACATGAGTACATTCATGTACAAGCAACCAGTCCAAACAGCAGCTTCCACATCCCACTTGGGTTCAGCTTCCTTTGACATGAATTAAATCACTGCTGGAATCAACTGTTTGCCATCCTGACTGATTGCTAAGCTGCAGCTTCAGCTACAAGACTTTATAATCTGGATTTTAATGCAAATGTTATATTGGAACAGTAACTTATCTCTGGAAATCCAGTTCTAATTATTTACACTGTAAACATATTTACAGAATTAGATATTTCACAGCAGTGAAAAAGTTCCCCCCTCTCAGAAACAACTCCACCCTTACTGAGAAAGAAATCGACAAAAGTCATATCTCCAAAACTCTCACGTGAGGATGCATATTATTATTTCCAGATGGTGAGAACATAGCAAGTGTACCTGTGAGACATTTTTTACTATATTTGCTCTTGAATATCTCATTCGAAATTATTTCTTTTGGTTTTTGCAATCTGCCTTCAGGTTGCCTTCACTGTAACCAAGCACAGGCAAAAGCAGCAACAGAAACATTTTTTTTATGGCTTTTAGCCCCCAGCAGCTCAGACACAAGATACATCCTTATCCTCATTTTCAGACTTTCACAACTTCTTCCACTACCAATGTATTGAGTGAATGAACAATCATGTTATATGATAACTATTATACATCTCCTTAGCAGAGTTTCCTGTTATCATCTTGTACCACAGTATTCAGAAAGGTCCATTTCTACTAAAAAAAATACTTTTCCCCCTACCAATCTCCATTCAGTGAATTCGCCCCAAATTCCCATTCTTTTTCCTGACTTTGACCACAATGTCAATCTTCATAGCACACAGTATACCTTATAGATACACTCAACACACCTCCTTCACTGTGCTATATAAAAGCCTCCTATATGCAAGTTGTAGACAATGATGGGTGTATTTTTATTCTGGTTCTGCAATTACATGACCAAATTTTTGTGCTCCAGGGTTCATCTGGGTCAGAAGGCCCCAACGATGCACAACTTACACTCCTAATCTAATTCTGGAAATGTGAGATTTGCAGATAGCGAATCTCTTTCAGGGAGCAGAAAAGAATGTCAGATGCACAGGGACGCTGAAATGGCTTCCAACGATTTTTCACTTACATAGCATTTAATCCAAGGATTAAAAAGTATATTAATTTGTAGACCTCTCTACACTCCTGTTACATGGTGTATGTATTCTTCTACCTCATAAAAATGGGAAAATAGGGGCACCTACCTTCTCAAGTTTATTCAAGGACAAAACTACACATGATCTTTATTATAGAGTAACTCCACCACAGAAGAGTTCATGAAATCATAGAATCATAGAACAACCAGGTTGGAAGAGACCCACCGGATCATCGAGTCCAACCATTCCTATCAAACACTAAACCATGCCCCTCAGCACCTCATCCACCCGTGCCTTAAACGCCTCCAGGGAAGGTGAATCAACCACCTCCTTGGGCAGCCTATTCCAGCACCCAATGACAATTTCTGTGAATTTTTTTTCCTAATCTCTAGCATAAATCTCCCCTGGCGGAGCTTGAGGCCATTTCCTCTTGTCTTGTCTTGAGGTCATTTCCTCTTGGAGTTCAATGAGTGCAAGGTCCTACACCCGGGTCAAGGCAATCTTCATTTTCAGTACAGGCTGGAGGATGATATGATTGAGAGTAGCCTGCAGAGAAGGACTTAAGAGCACCAGTGAAAGAAAAGCTCAACAGGAGCCAAAAATGTGTGCTCGCAACCTAGAGGACAACTGTATTCTGGGCTGCATCAGAAGAACCATGGACAGCAGATTGTGGGAGGTGATTCTGCCCTCCTACTCCACTCTGGTGAGACCCCACCTGGAGTACCATGTCGAGCTCTGGAGCCATCAGCACAAGAAAGACATGGATCAGTTCGTGTCCAGAGGAGAGACATGAACACTATCAGTGGGCTGGAGCACCTACCTCTCACATGAGGACAGGCTAAGATAGTTGAGAGTTGTTCAGCATAGAGTCTAAAAGACTCCCTGGAGACACAGCAGCTTTCCAGTACTTAAAGGGGGCTTCAGAAAAAAAATGGGGACATACTTTTTTTAGAGGGCCTTTTGTGATAGGACAAGGAGTAATGGCTTTAAAAATAGAAGGGTAAATTTAGACTAGGTACAAGCAAGATTTTTTTTTTTTACAATGAGAGTGGTGAAACATTGGCATAGCTTGCCCAGGACACAACACAAAGAACAAATTATAATCCTTTCTAAAACATAATAAAGTAGAAATTAGGACAAGAGCTGGGATTATTTTGGGTAAAGATCCATGGAAAAGTTTTCACCAAAACCCTTTCAACTTAAGCAATGCCCCAAATACTTCTGTACCACAATGGCACCTTGATAGGTTGGAAAAAATTATAACACTGTCTCACATTGTCATTTATTATCGTTTCCCCATTAATAAAGGAAACTTAGGTAGGTTGGTAGAAATTACCCAAACCAAATTACCCTATCAGCGGACTGATTGGATGCAAACCATGCCAAGAAGAGACCAAGAGGATCCCTTGGCACAGGGCTGGGTCAACTCTGCAGGGCAGTCTAGCAGAGCCGTGTGGATTGTCTGTTAAAGGTGCACGACTCAGATGATGCGAATTTGATACACATTCAAGAAAGCAATGAATCATGAACTCAAACTGGTCTCGGTGTCTTACTCTGGCAGTGAAAGGAAGTAAAAAAAAAAAAAAGAAAGGTACTGCATTTCCCAGAGTGGGGTCTGCCAAGGTTTGGTGAGGGCAACCTGGAGATCTTCCATGATAAAGATCTAGCACAGTGGGGGGAAAGCGAGTATAGCCGACATCACAAGCCTCAGCTAAATTTCTGTTGATTTTTTTCATTTTTTAAAAAGAGGTCGTCCCAATCCACACGCTATAGGAGACAAAGCATAGTGACGGTTCGGTTACTAAACACACTGTGAATTTTCACAGTGGATCAGCAGAAAGTTATGAAGCACAGGTGTTCCTGTAATTGTGATACATTGGGAAAATTCATACTGTTAAATGAGCCTCAGCTTCACACTTCCACCTGTGTGATGGGGAAATGTACTGTGGGTACACGGGGCTGAAACAGGCAATATGTAGGAATGATTACTGGCTGGTTCAAGACCTGCTAGGATTTATTTCTCTTAATTCATCTCAGTGTATAATTCCTGCATTCGTTCTTACTGCAGTCATAAAGTGAGAACTGTGTGTTATACATGCTGGTAAAATAATGATAACATGAAAAAAACAAATAATACATGGAATGGAAAAGCATTCCTGAAAGACTGAATGCCAAAGGAAATCTAGAGAGAGTTTAAGAAATGGGAAGTATTTCAACAAAAGAGGGAAAGCAGCTTTTTTTCCACCCCTTGTGTTTCAATTCTACTCAACACTTTCTTATTTGCACTTTTTATGGAGCAGGAGGGAAGGGATGATTCTAGAATGGGAAATGTGGGAAAAGCGAAAATGTACAAAGATGAGCCCTGGAAGCAGGTGGAAGAAAAGATCTACTTGGATTACCTTAAACCAAACACGCGAAACAAATGGAGACTACTGGTATATAGCTAGATTTATTTTCCTTTAACAGGTGTTTGTTAGAATGAGAATTGGAGAGGCAGAATTTCTTAATCTTCTTCCAGACCTGTCAGAGCTTCTCAAGCAAGGAGTGTTTCAGGATTTTAAATATCAAAAAAATAAAAGAACCAAAGATCAAATGGAAAGGGAGATGATTGACTATATCTTCCCGCATGCCTTGGAGGTGTCAGCTCTGGTGTTTGACAACGAACATAAATTCTGACTACTCATGAGAGAGCTTTCCAAACTGTCCTCGAGACTGCAGTCTGCTCTTTGCTAAGGCTAACTGACATGACAGAATATCTCTAAAATAACTAGTTTTCAGAAATATTCCCCTTACAAAAACCAGAATCATCACCTTGAAGTGACACCTTTAAAAAAGCAGAGACTTGAATGCAACATCTGAGGTTCTGCACGTTCACAGCACCTTGGCCTGGGAAACGGCCTGATGCTCCATAACCAGAGTTTCAAAATGGCTTTTAAAAGCAACTCCAACTGATACAGATTGTCAAAGGGACAACTTATTCATCATGTTCAAGCAGATAAGTGTTGCAAGAACTACAAGCATAGCCTCTCCCCTAATGACAGATAACAGCTCTGTCCCAGAGAATTCAGTAGCGCCAGGAAAAAAGGAAGAAAAAAAGGTTGGAATCTGTCTTAGAGAGAAAGATTTTCTAAGCTGACATGGCAAGTGCAGGTACTTCAATGTTACATGATCATTATTTAATATCTCATTGAACAGGTTTAAATGAATCTAAATCTAATGTTTGTGTCACAAGACTCCTTCAGATACTGTCATTTCTGTACAACTTTGTCTACTGAATTTCTCATGACTCTTCTTTTGGATCTTCTCCCACATCTAACTGAGACTCTTCTTTATTCTTTCATCTCTCTGGCTTTTTGTCACTCTTCCTTCCAACCTCTTCTCTTCCAAGTCCTTTCTGCAGACTTCTCCCCTCTCTGTGTATCCTCTGAAGTTTAAATGCTTTGTCTCTCTGACAGTTTTGGAATTTTTACCTCCCTCAGCCCCATTGCCTTTGGATGGCTCAGTACACCTTAGTTTTCCTTAGTACTCCTTTAGTTTTTCAACCCCAGTAGCCCACTCAATGACATCTCACTTCCCAAATGTTCTTATCATCCCACTTTGTAACGTCACTTTTCTTCTAAATGGATTTGGAGTACTTGAGCTGTCTGGCCTCAGTAGTCTCTCCTAACCCTGTATTAATTCATAGCTGGTAGCATCTTATTCAGCAAACTCTGGGGTGCTCCTTTGCTATCCCTGGTGCTCCAACAGTCACCTTGGTCTAAAATGAGATTAGCAGCCACACCTGTTTCTTCTGCCTGCTGCCAGTTCAAGGTATATTTGCCTTCTCTTGTAATATGGATATAAAAATAAAAACAACAACATCAAACCCAAGTATCTCTGGGTCTTCACATTCACATAATATGACAGGACTGGTGGTCTTAAAGACTGGTCAGTTCTTTCCTCATTTCAGGTCCTCTCTCTCTCTGTATTTCTCCCAGTCACAAACAAAGCAACCAGAGAAATCATGTAGAAGCTCATGAAGCCTCAAGAAAGTTGATATTGGTAACAAGAGAATGAAGACAGGGAGAAAGAAAAAGGTACTCCCCCTACCTGCCACCCCCTCCTCCATCTCCTTTCTTAGTAAATGTTGTACTCTTGTAATAGTTGAGTAACTTTTTTTGTTTGTGGCCTTGCTTACTCCTGGTCTCAATGCTTACATCAATATTAAACTCGATTAAACTTTAATACTGCATCATAAGCCACCAAATATACCCTAACTTTATCTTTTTATTGACCTGAAGATTATCCTCACAGGAAGTTGTCAGAGTGACTGGAACCCATGTTATTTACCACCTTAAAGGCAAAAGCTCTTCAGATAAGAGAAATGGTCAGATGGTAAGGTATTACCAGTATTTTAAGCATCCATATTTCTTGATAGATTCATTGTTTAAAACTATTTTGCCCTGTAAACCTCTTACCTTTTCCAGAAAATGAATTCATGTGACTCGAAAAATCATTAGTTGCTAGCATTTAATAAACCTGATTTGTGCATTTTCATTTCAAGCCGGAAATTGATCCACTGGCTAGTGCTACAGATCTCAGATTTCTGCTGTCCATGGGAAGCTGTGAGCCACCATTAACCTCCTGTTGCAGACCTCCTCTCTGCCCCACAGCTCCACCTTGTCGCCACAGTTCCCTGTCACTTGTGTTCAACTCCTGTCCTCCCACTCTTGTTGAGTGTCTTGGATTACTTTTGCCTCTTCTGTTCCTCAGAGTTAGCAGGATCTCTTTTCCTCCTAGTTCCACCACATTTTTAATGTTCATACTACTTTGACAAATTCCATTTCAATCTTAGTCCCATATTCCTTTACCTGATTTCATAGAATCACCAGGTTGGAAAACACACACCAGATCATCGAGTCCAACCATTTTGGTTCTGTTCCTTAGCAATTTGGACTCCTTCCTTTCCCGAAAGCACTATCACTTCCATCACATTACAAATAATGGGGCAGATGGAACAGGTATCCATGAGGATAAGCCTCATATTTCTCCACACATCAGTGAAAGAAAAATTTTACAAAGTCCTGCCCTACTGATTAAATAAATAAATAAATACATTATAACCACCATCTATACTGAAAAATCTAAACCTTGAGAAACTTTCAGTCACAAAATAAGGTGCATTTCATATCAACACTGAGAGAGTTGGTCGATTGTTAGTGATCTCAGGCAGTCCAGGGAGCTTACAGCCTTGGAACTGCTACGATAGCCTCGGTTACATGGCGTCTATCATGGAAACTGTTTTTGTACTGAGCACCAAACAGGAGAGCAGTGAAGGTCTGCACAATTCAAGGGCCTTTTCATGCTGTTTGCACTTTTTCCACCTCCCCCTTGTGCTCCATCCCCTGGTAGTCATCCAGATATCACGGTGACATGCTACCACCACAATGAGGAGGGTGAGTGGTGTCCAGGTGCCACTGGGATAATGGGCTTTGATGACAGATGGTTCTAGTATTACGTTACACCGTTGGCACTGTGGCTTACTGACAGCACTGGTAAAGTCCCACACAGCATTTTGGAGCTTTCTTGGGGCTCCCATTCTCTAATCACGGTCTGCAGAAGCCAAGCCAAGCTTGTTCAGGCTCATCCAGAGTAACAGAAGTTTTATGTTTTGCAGAGCATTTAGAGTTATATTTGAAAATGTATGGAAAATTAAAGGAAAGATAAAATACAGTATTTATCTACCCATCTCTTTCTTCTTCGAAAGCAGAACTTCTTGTAAAGATAGTATAAGTCCAGAAAATCCTTTACATTGACAAATTGTTGTAACGCCAGGTAAAATAATTTTTGTCAAACTATCCTCAGGTATCAGTTTTCCTAATATCATCCTGCTCTTTCACAGAAATATCTATTGCTCCTGTACATTGTACAGGCCTCCAGAATCTGATGCTCTTCTCAGAGAAATAAATGGGATGGGAAATGCACATAAGCCTTTTTAATGGAACATATGCGTTTGCCATTGCCTAACAATAAAAAAAAACGGTAAAAAGCTAGAGCTGATAACAAAGTCCAGAGACTCTAATGCAGAAATGCATCAAAAAGAGCTAATTCCAGTGATTTTTTTTTTTTGAGCCATTCTAGGATTCTACTGTAGGCTTGGAAAAACGGAATGAAGGGATGAAATTAATACATTTCTATGTGGGGTTTGAGAATAACATGGCCACATTTTATTTTTTTTCCTTTCAGTTGCTACTCAGGAATCTAAGTACGGTTCTTAATCGTAGCATTTAAGTGCCTTTGTTACTCCATTGTGTGTTAAATAATGTCATTACAATTGTTATGCTTGCACACCAAGTTTTGCCAAAATCCCCTACTCACTGCTTCTTCATTAAATAACAACAAACCGTGAGGGTTAGTTCTGCATCAGCACTTCAATTTCCTCATGAAAAATTGGCCTTCTTTTTTCTTGGCTTGTGAGCACCCCCGACCAATATCACTCATGCCTTGTTATACAACAAAGGGAAATAACGGTGCCTGCAACAGCAATCTGGCTTCGCTTGCCCGTGCTTGATGCCATTTTGACTGGTGCAGCCCAGGCAGTGTGCACTGCTCTCCCATTGCGTTTGCAGAGGCAGGTCTCAGCCTCCCAAATCAAGAAGAAAGGGAATGTTATTCCAACGCACTGGCTAGGTTGGTGCAGGAAAGTGCACGTGTTACAAAGGGGCATGGAAACTCTCATCACATCCCTTTTGCATCCACTTTTCCTGTGAAGATAATGACAGCAGAGAGGGATCTATGATAAGCACTGAATGGGCATTGTCTATCCCTCTGCTTCCTAAAGCAAAGCTCTAATCATGGAATAAGGTGAATACATTTGGACCCGGCACCTACATGTCCTGGAAATTCAGATGGATTCTGTGCATGAATGTACCTCTATCTCTTGGTTATCAGTTCTGAGGTACAGGTCTGTTAGAATGCTAGTAAGGAAAGAGATAAGCCACTGAAATCAGGTCTACAAGAATGTAAAGTATTTCTGGTTCAGCAGTTAAAGACGTGCTTTGTTTAAAGCACATAATTGCTAGACTAAAGAGTGTCCACGAAAAAATAGAATCAAAGAATCATAGAATCACCAGGTGGGAAGAGACCCATTGGATCATTGAGTCCAACCATTCCTATCGAACACTAAAACATGTCCCTCAGGACCTCATCTACCCGTGCCTTAAATACCTCCAGGGAAGGTGAATCAACCGCCTCCCTGGGCAGCCTATTCCAATGCCCAATGACCCTCTGTGTGAAAAACTTCCTCCTAATGTCTAACCTAAATCTCCCCTGTCAGAGCTTGAGGCCATTCCCTCTTGTCCTGTCCCCTGTCCCTTGGGAGAAGAGCCCAGCTCCCTCCTCTCTACAACCTCCTTTCAGGTAGTTGTAGAGAGTAATGAGGTCTCCTCTCAGCCTCCTCTTCTCTAGGCTAAACACCCCCAGCTCTCTCAGACACTCCTCATAGGGCCTGTTCTCCAGCCCCAAAAGAGGTCCTAACCTCATGTGAGATTTACTACTGATACACAAGTAATAATTGGTTAAACCAGTAACTCCACTGACCTCAGTGGCATTGTTCACACGCTTACATAAGCAGGAGGCTAAGCACTTTACTAGCTCTGGACGAAACCCAAAACGTATCACGCAGCTTTATTGTGAGGCACCACCCTGACCTTGAGAGGTGTTAATTTTCTAACCTTTGAATCTGGAACTCGTGAGACCTAGAGCGATGCCTGAAAAGTATCAAAAGCCTTTCACTCCTTACCAAGCAAATAACTCCACCAGATCAAGGTCAATCAACATGGACCTGCACCAAAGAGGTCAATAGAACAAGATGTCACCAGCTTCAAAGGGTGCAGGAATGGGCCAAAAGTCAAATTTGGGTTTTTTCTTTTTTTTTTTTTTTGCTGTTATCTAACAAAAATTAGAAGAGCATTTTTGTCTGAATTCCTTAAGTAGAAGCTCACAACAAACACCTTTCACACATCCCTTTTTCTGGAAGGAGTGAGTGAAGGTGGCTCAGTGGCTCACATGCTAATCTTCTCTTACTGCTGGAACTATAGATCAGATGGCAGTTTGGTAATTTTTAGCACAGCTCTTGTTTAGCTCAACACAGACACAGAAAATGAAGCACTCATTTGCTGACTAGAAAATCACAGTTGAGGTCGATTGATGAAGCAGTGCAAAGAAGCCTGTTCTGTCCCCAGCTTGTGGGTAAACAATACCAACCATCACCCTTCACTAGTTATATATTCAACTCCTGAATATTTAAAAATCCAACTAAGCTACTATGTGGCTTACCCGCTATTTGTAGGGGAAGTGTCAGATTATTTTACATTTAGTAACACTCGAAGTAGACAAGCTGCCCTATGTGTCTAACGCAGAATAAAATCATTACAGGGGGATGAAAAAAAAAAAAAGAAAAAGGAACCCAAGCAATACCGAAAAAGCACGTTAAATGACAAACCATGGAAGTGGATTTTCCATTACTCTGTAAAACCTTCAGAGGCCATGAGTTAACTGAAGCAAGCAGAACAAAAAAAAAAAAAAAAAAAGATGAAGCAAGGAAGGTACCACAGCTACTTTCTTGAAAACAAAACCAATCTTTTCATTCCTGCCATTTGTTAGAATTCTTCCTCCAGGCAAGCTGGACAGCTGCACTAGTGGGTTTTTTAGTCATGGGTTGTAAGCCCCACCTGGCTAGATTTGTTTAGCAGACAGCTGGCAGAATGAAATAAAATGAACAGGGACATACTAACTGCTTCCAAAACAAAAAGCCGAAAGAATACTTTTTGGATGCTTTAGCTTTTGCCGAGTTTATTTAGGGGAGATTCTTCCCTTGATTTCTACTGTCCCTCATCTCTCTGCACCCCAAAAGTATTAAAAAAAAGTCAAAGCAAGACTGCAGGCTACGTTAAGCAGATCAAACATGAGAGAAAAGCCCTATCTCAGCCTATTTATTTTGTACATGTGCACATATAGATGAATATATATCCACACACACATACAGTCTCCCTCAATTATGGTTTACAGCAGTTCCCCGAGACTGACATTGGTTTTAAATTAACTTCTCTTCTTATTCTTTTTTTTTTTTCTTTTGGCAACTTTCTTCCTCTATTTTCTAAAGCCAATAAGATAGATTTTCTTCATCTGGAATGTTCTTTCTAGCTTAAAGATAAGAAGGAGTTTAAAATTGTGGGAATGGCATCCCTCCTGCATCTGTTTCTCGCACAAACCTATCAAATATCTAATTTTTGGCATTACTGCTGGCTCCAACAGGGGATGACATAAACCAGCTTTGTGGTTACATGTTTCACTTTTAATCTCATGAAAATGAAAATCAGTGCTGAAATGTCCCTTTACATGTGACAATGTGGGACTCTTTTCCAAAAACCAAAGGAAAGGGGCGTTACTCTGGTTAAGCTTAATATACAGCATATGTATAAATTTGCTTTTAGTTTGGATTTAGCTTGATCCTAGCTCAGGCATTTCAGAATCCTTTATTTTTTTTTTAAATATTATTATTATTTTGTTCCACTGCGGAGTTTTTAAACAATTTTGAAAGCATCACAGTCACTACATAAAGGAAGATACGCAATAAATGAAAGATAGTAATAAGCAGGCTGTTATGTGACAACAAATCTTCTGCAAGTAATATCATTTTCCGCACAGCTCTATGGGCACATTCCCGTAACATGTTTCTGTAGTTAGTGTGAAGGGAATCTGGTTTTTGCATGAGTTCTTTATTAAGAACTAATGTAGTAATACTGGATGTACGACTACAAACCAAGATGGCTTGGATACCGTCTTGATTGGAGGAACTTTATGAAAACAAACTCCAAATGTTTTAAAATAAAAATCTGCCTTGACCCGATTTGAAAGGGAACACGTGAGAATAAGAATATTTAAGCTTATGGTATGACCAGTACCTATGAAACCCAGATGATCTGAGGTTAAAAGAAGCCCAAGCTAGCCTGAAATGCAAGACTACTTTTATACGCTGTGGAAACGTAACAAATATTAGCTACAGGAAGGTCCTGAAACCAATCTAAGCCATTATACAGCCCAGCACTTACCCTCCTGAGCAGAAGCCGTTCTTGGCTGCCCTCCATCTCTGCCTATCCATCTCCACGGAGCGTAGACTCCACGGAGCCTGGCGTGATATGTGCGTTTGAGAGTCCTTGCTTTACCAAAAACATTGATATTGATATCATATGCTTCAAACGGTAGGAGGGGGCCCATAAGGCTTAATCCCCTGGGCTGAGGGAAACCCTCCTCGGGGACAGAAAGCTAGGCCTGTCCGCACTTCCATCATATATGAAATCCATCTCTCAGCTAGAGAGCAGGCAGGAAAAGTGCATTTGGAGGGGGTAATGTCAGTTATTGAAGGTGTCCTCATGCCTATTCTGGCCAATCTAGTCTTTTCAACAGCTTCCTGCTCCCCTCCGTGGATATTTTTCTTAATAAGTACCCAATTGTTTGCTTAGAAAATACACAACTAAGCATTTTTTGAGATCCTTCTGTTAATTTATTGAAGGCAAAAATCTATGAAATCCTCTCTGCCATCCCACAGACCCCTCTCAGGGTCTAGCTGAAAGAAGAAGTCACACTAATTTTGTGTTTCTTGCGTTTCTCAGTTTAAGTCTCCATAAGAGTTCACCCTGCCCTAGATGAACCTGCAACTCAGCCAACTTCTTCAGTAAAGAAAATTGATTCTTGTTTACTCCTTCCAATAAAGAGAAACGTGATGAATTTTAATAGACTCGCCCCCCACTGCTAGAAAATCTCCCTCCTCTGGCTGCATGAGCTTTGAAATACGTAAATCAGAAATAAGCCTGAGTTTAAAGAAAAAGACAACGAAGAAGAAATTCCACAAGTTTAAAGCTCATCCTTAGTACTTGGCCAAACATCTAAGTCTCTTCCTGTGTACCTCAACCCAACACTTTCTATATTAAGAGAAAACTGTAAAGTGATCTCTGCTTTTTAACTGGACGACTAATAAAGGCAAAACAACCGAAAGTGTTTCATATTTATGTTGGAAGATTAACATAACTCATTTCAACTCTGTTGAACGGACATATTTCACTCGGGAGAGAAATATTTTAAAAAAAAAAACACAACAAAAGCCACAAATGCTGAGGGAAAAGAGACATCAACTCTTAAAAATATTTCCTAGTATTACCATTTCTATGGCATAAACAAACAGGCAGAGTGCATACATATTGGCCCCAGTCCTGTAATTTGGATGACAAGGGAGATCCTTTTGCCTAGGCAGTGCAAAACTAATTTCACCACACTGGCACATAATGCAGTGTGATTGCTCCCTCAGTTTTATATTACAAGGTCACTGGAGCAAAAATTTTTGTGGTTTGTACAGTACCAAGCACTCCAAGAAAACTTATTATATAATGATGTTATATTTAGTATAAATAAACCCATACCTACAATATAATACAGGGGAAAATACTTGTCCGATGTAGCAGCTCTGCAAAAGCGTAAAGGACAGTTTGCAGGAAAACAGCTTTTCTTAAAGAAATTTTGCTCATTTCCTATGGTACAAAATTTCCTCACAAATAGTTGGAAACTTTAAAGTTGGAGTATTTCTGTACGTGGCTTATTTTTTATTTCCTGCACATCAAAGAACTGAATCCAGGATTCGACTTTTAACAGTTCTGACAAACAGAATGCTGCAACCTAGATGAAACACACAATATTGCAATCCTATTAGCGCTAAATTGTTGATTACTTCAGTAAGTAAAAGCCATTGCTTTCCCTTGGCTTTTAAAATGGAGAGCACCACCCACACTTCTGCCAAGATGCTCAGAGTCTTGACCAATATAGAAATGGTTAAATTCTTAAAAGAAAACTTTTGAAATGCCAAAGTTGGTTCTATTTCAGTTCAGAACAGATCTACTCACGATTACTCAAAATAAGCTTTTTAAAAATAAAAATACTTCTTAGCAATTGTAGAAATTCTGTCAACATGTTTATTCACCCAAACACAAGCCTATAAAAATGAGGGATGTTCCTGTAACAACGCCAATAATTAAAGATCTTCTTTTACTTTTTAAAAAAAAAGCTATACAACAACAACAAATATTTTTTTCAATTCTCTATTTTCCATTCCAAGATGAGAGTTTTGTCTGGCAGTAACCACTGAATTCACTTTCTTCAGCACCTTTATTTTCTTAAAAGCCAGTAAAACAAGTATTGGTTCAGCGTCATCTATCAGGTTTGATGTAAGCTCAGCCTCAACCAATGTGTCTTTGGAACCAAAGTAGTTTGAATTTTGTTTTGTTTTTATCTTATATGCTTAATACTAGCACAGTTACATCCCTTGGTGCTTTATGGGTCATATACAGCACCAAGCTGCTAGAAACATCATGCACTATGGTTGCCTACACATACACAACACTCTTCTGGAGTGTAATTGAAATAATATTATCATAATTACAGAAGTACTTGGAAACTTCACCTCACTTCTCTTTTTCAGCTTCATTTTACCCCGAATAACCCCAGAAAAATACAATTTAAAATACCTTTCCATCTTATCGTTTAGATATTTAGAACTATTTAGAACAGGCCCTATGAGGAGCGGCTGAGAGATCTGGGGTTGTTTAGCCTGGAGAAGAGGAGGCTGAGAGGAGACCTCATTACTCTCTACAACTACCTGAAAAGAGGTTGTAGAGAGGAGGGAGCTGGTCTCTTCTCCCAAGGGACAGGGGACAGGACAAGAGGGAATGGCCTCAAGCTCTGCCAGGGGAGATTTAGGCTAGAGATTAGGAGGAAGTTTTTCACAGAAAGGGTCATTGGGCATTGGAATAGGCTGCCTAGGGAGGTGGTTGATTCCCCTTCCCTGGAGGTGTTTAAGGCACGGGTAGATGAGGTCCTGAGGAACATGGTTTAGTGTTTGATAGGAATGGTTGGACTTGATGATCCGATGGGTCCCTTCCAATCCGGTTGTTCTATGATTCTATGATTCTATTTCTTTGGTTAAGTAGAAATTACATAAAATGATGTCCTTTATCACTAGCATGAATGACAATGCTCATGCAAAACTGAAGCACATATGGGATAAAATGTACAGATTCAAAATGAATACTACCAGAAGACAATGAACTATGACGATCTTGATTTGGAACCGAAAAGGCTGTTCTGTAACCATGGAATCATAGAATGGTTTGCATTGGAAGGGACCTTAAAGTTCATCCAATTCCAACCCCCTTGCCGTAGGCAGAGACACCTTCCACTGGATCAGGTTTCTCAAAGCTGAATTTTGTTCTCCATCAATCAGCTCCACTTCACAATTGTACTCAAACTATTGTTTATATGTTATAGTCCTGACTTTGTTGGAAAAGGCCTTATGAGGAGCGTCTGAGAGAGCTGGGGTTGTTTAGCCTGGAGAAGAGGAGGCTGAGAGGAGACCTCGTTACTCTCTACAGGTACCTGAAAGGAGGTTGTAGAGAGGAGAGAGCTGGGCTCTTCTCCCAAGTGACAGGGGACAGGACAAGAGGGAATGGCCTCAAGCTCCGCCAGGGGAGATTTAGGCTGGACATTAGGAGGAAGTTTTTCACACAGAGGATCATTGGGCATTGGAACAGGCTGCCCAGGGAGGTGGTTGATTCACCTTCCCTGGAGGTGTTTAAGGCACGGGTAGATGAGGTCCTGAGGGACATGGTTTAGTGTTTGATAGGAATGGTTGGATTTGATGATCCGATGGGACCCTTCCAACCTGGTTGTTCTATGATTCTATGATTCTATATCATAATCAGGACACCCAGGTCGGGTTTTTGAATTTACGCTCCCGAGAAATGCATGCAAGAGGATGCTGGACTATGTGCACAGGCACATGTGTGTCACCAACACACAGAGCGTAACTGGGTGTTTACAGAAGTCACTTCCCAGAGCAAAGCAAAAAGCAGTGCTGCTCAGTACACCCAACCGCAAGCACAGCGCTGGCACTGGTTTCCGTTTGAAGGCAGCACCCATATCAATGTTGTAATGAGAGTCAATCCCAAGTAATTTACACATTAAAAGGAGAAAGCAATGCATGAAAAAATCAGTTTGGCTAATGAAAAAATCGGTTTGTCTAATGAAATTAAAGTCCCTAATCAAATATTGGCAGGAGAGATATTTAGAAACTCTCCTAATGTCATCCAGTTAATTCTACCCTATTCCAACTAGAAGGAAAAGCAGTTGACTTTTATTCCCCACTGAACCTCCTGTCCTCAAATCACCAGAAAGACCCTGCTCTGAAGAGTTTAATTAAGGCAGATTAGGGCAGATTTAGCTGTCAGCTACACCAGTATGGCACAGGTAATTCCTTTTACTTCACAGGATGCATGACAGCCCAGGAGTCACAGCCCACCAACCCAGGCAGGTAACACACCTTCTGGGGTGGCTTTCCCAGTTTTGACTCTTCTTTGAAAATACTTTTTTTTCATGTGATAAATACACCTCTAGTAAAAACAATATTGTAGTACATACTGCCCAAGTACAGGGGAACATACTCCTGGGTCACAGTGTCTACTACATCGAGTTATTAGATTCCAACTTTTTTCCTCCAGAAGACTTATAAGGAACTAATCAATTAAAGCAATAGCCCATAAGAGAGAAAAAAAACCTGGAATAAATATGTCTTTTAAAGCATTAATGTCCTCATTATCCACCAACCTCTGGTATTACCTCCCTGAGGTCTTGGTCACCTACCTCTCCTGGTTTTCTCCTTCTTCCCTTCCAATTTTCTGCCATGCTCATTGACACCATCGCTCTGGTGCCTCTTCAACCAGTTCCCAGCCGAAAGCCCCATCCCCAACCACCAGCCACCCCTTTAGACTGCACCCTAACTCTGGAGTCACAACTGACCCACATCATGTGCTTCTTACATTATCTCTTACACCATCCTTACCCTTTGTTCTTCTACCCGTTCTTCCCTCTCATGTTTCACCTCTCCCCTTTCTCTTTTTCATATTGCTTAGGTTTGGGGAGGGAAGCAGCATGAAGCCAGGCAGGAAAGACTTCCTATTCTCAGATCTGGTGAGAACCTCGTACAGACCTCCAGCGACACAACTAAAGTAAACAACCATACAAATGATAAAGTTGAATGTTTTAGCAATGTCTCCATCTGTGTACAACCCATTCCCTAAAGGAGAAATTCCTTCTAATATGCAACACACAACTCCCTTTATACAGTACCCACTGCTACTTTTGTTTTTATCATGATATTTGAAATATCTCTAACAGAACAGAGACCCAAGGCTGGCATAGGTTTCTTTTATTAACAAGATCTGATATAAGGCTGTCTTCAGTGACTGATTCCTTAATCCCCAAAGGATGAAAACCTAAGCATGCTAGAAAAAAGTCCAATAACAATATGAGGCAATACCGTCCACCAGTGTTAGGAAATCCATGAAGTTCATAGTACAATATGCAGAAGATTCCAAGAAGAATAATTGGGAGAGAAGAGGTCAAACAAAAGCATAAATAAAGGATCACCACTGACCGTCACAGCTAGCACCATCTTGCCAGGCAATGCTTTATTAGGAGGCTGCAGTTTAGATGAGGGCCTTTTATCATGGTTTTTTGTGGTAACGCTTTATTTTAAGTATCTTATCGTTATGAATTCATTTAGTATTGATTGCAGTGACTCTGATCATAAAGATTTAATTTGGCATGCCATGAAAGTCATATGCATTCATGTAAAAAAATTTGCTTTAATTCAAGATTAATTAATATGGGAAATTATTATTGCTTTTGTAATATCATCATCCTAATAAATCTCTTTTTTTTCCACTAGTTTGGAAGCCAAATGGTAGTACTTTTACCAGTTTTCTTAATTTGTATACAAGTTTTTCAAAGAGTAACTTGAGAGAGAGCTTGATTTTATTTTTCGCTTATTTCTTTGAGCCTTTGGGATCAGGGTTTAAAAAAGAAAAGCAAACTGCCAGAGCTCCTAATGGCCCCAAATCTCATGCATTTATTGCGCTAACTAGACTAAGGAGGTTTTCTTATTCATTTGATGACACTAAAACAAAGGTAATTTAAAGCCTGCATTTCTTCCTAGTCCAACAGAAACACTTGTGTCTCAAGTGAGAGCTGGCAAGCACAGAAGGGATTACCTGTGACTTCAAATCCTCCGTAGATATGTCAAAATAGACTCGGAGCAAATTGAGCCTTGACTAAAAGCAGGTATGTGCTTCGGATGCTATGTCTCATTGCATCTGTTACAGGCAACATGTCAGCCACATCTCCGTCCGGCTGCTTCTGACTGTGATGCAACATGACACAGTTTGATAACAAAAGGATGTAATACACCATAATGACTCCAGGCAGGCAATTGCGATGCGATGGGAAATGCGATGTGCTGCCATGTAGTAGCAGGTGACATACCTCTTCAATCAGTCATGGACTAATCACTGAAGACTCCAGTTTAGGTTCACTCTGGAAAAAATCCTAGTCTTGATGATTATTTTCATCTAAGTGTTTCAATATCGCTTCCTGCTGCACTCACCCTGGCTTCCCTTCACCATTGCTGAATTACCAGGTAGCAGCTGAAGCTACTCCAAAAAAAAAAAAAACCTCAAACCCAATAAAAGCTCAGTATCTGGGCTAGGCACGGACTGATCTTCTTTGCTAAGGAATATGTACACATTCACCCTTAAAAATTAACAAAGAGAAGGCTGCAAAGGTAAGAAGTTATTCTTTATTTGTGCTATGGGAAGCAATAATGGAGATTTACAGCTCTTCAATACAGCAAAGGATTTCCCAGAATGCTGACCAACTGAACCACACTGTACTTTATTGATGTACCAACGCACTGAAAACACAGGTTTATTAATAAGTAGCTTGACTGAAGCGTAAGATGTCGTTGGAGGCTGGAGAAGGACACCATCTCTACAAAATACAGGGAAGCATACAAAAAAGCTCCCTAACCGCAATTACTGTATGGGACTGGAGAAATATGAGCAAAAGATTAACTCTGGGGACAGGGAGAGAAATCCAAGTGCCTAGGGAAAACACTGCAGAGTGCAGGGAGATCTATGGGAGGTCTGTGCCTGCAAAACATTTCCCCCCCTGTTTCTGATTTGTGTAGCTTTAACCATCCTGCTGCTTAATTAATTTCTTTTGTAAGGAATGTCACAGATGTAAGAATCTACTTCTAAGAAAAACACCCAAGCAACCCTGGCGTGTATAAAACACCAGACATAGGTTATGTTACAAGGAGCACTGATGGAACGCGAGCTCAGGGCCACTGGAAGTGATGAGTTCCACTTGTCCCTCTGGGAGCTCTGCTGTTCCCATGTCCCTGGAGGACATCACCCTGTACAGAAACCAGTGAGTCTGAGGAGGAAGACACCCTCCTGTGCAGCCCAGCACCGTTTTGCCAATGGACTTCCATTTGCTTGCTTTTCAGCTGCCAGTACTTGGCTCCCATCACTCAGTGGGACTCCAAGTAAAGCGAGAGGAATAGCAGAGGAAAACATCCCTCGCATCTTCTCTTTCAACTTCAGGCAGCATGGGGAAGCATATCAACATGTAGCAGATGTGCTGAGACCAAAGTGATCTCTTCCTTATGATTACAGTTGGTTATACCTGGGGATGCACAATTTAATTCAGGCACAAATGTGCAAAGGAGAGTGGTACTGAAGCAAAATAAGTGGTACTAAAGGCTTTTTTCCATGCACGGTAATGTGGTGTTTTCTCTAGACCTGGCTCACACATAAAGAAAAGAGGCACAGTTTGATACATGCCTTCTCCAGTGACTGCTGCTAAGTAGTCTATTTGTTCTCAGTGTTGTTGTCATAAATATCATGAAATTTCTTATTTGAAGTTGGAACTAATGATTCTTTCTCCTTAATGTACTACAGCGACTCTGCACCCTATTGTTTTCTACCATCTGAGAATGCCCAAGGATGTCATTATAACTTCATGTATCAATATTAAACCTTTGCAAACAGTCGACTAAATGAGCAGTTATCTTTGTTTCTGAAAATAGTGTACCTTTTTTTTAAAAAAAAAAAAAAAAAACTCCTTCATTTATCAGTAACTAGGTGTAGTCAATTGCTCTCCAGTATTGATCACAATATCTATAGCAGTCACAGGGTACCTTTGCTCAAGGTCATGGTAAGGTTGAGTTATGATCAATATGAATTGACTGTCTGCAAATAAATTTAAGTAGCTGATATAACTGAAAGGAGTACCTACTCAAAATTAAGGTGGACCATGTGTCCCTGTATTACAAAGACTTATGGACTCTGTAAGTATAGAAGAGGTACAAATCGTCTGAACGTGCAGCACTGGTTCAGCAGTATTCCTGAAATCAGAGGTGGATAACCACACATCTAATCCTGAAAATGTTTACTCCTGGGAGCAAAAAAAAAAAAAAAAAAAAAAAAAGTATCTTCAATCTTAGTTTGTAATGAACTGACTCACTTGGAACTGGACCCAGCACACCTTGAAAGTACATAAGTTAATATTGAAACAATCCATGTAGGGTTTCTACTGTGCTGCCCCATTTCCCACAGGCTTTTTGTTCTCCATGTCCTGTAAAGAATCCAAAGAGGACTAGACTTTTCCAAATCAATGCCTACATCTTGTTCTTCAAACCCTATTTAGACATCTATGACTACGTCATATTAAAACACGTCACTACATTAAAGTCAACCACCTAAAATGTATTTATTTAGTTATCATTCACATTCCTGTAGTCCCTGTTGGAGTTTCAGAGAAGATCTGCCTGTAGATTTGAGCATCTCAGGAAACAGAGGAGAAAAATATCACAAAACTGAGCAAAATCAGTGTTTTAAACCACAATGGGCTCAGGAAACATTAGCCAGGAAGTCCCAGGTGAGGCAGTTTGGCTCTGGGAGAAGACCTGTGATCAGGTCACTGGCCACTGGATGTCACTGCTGCCTACCCAAAGGTAGCCTACAAAGCACTTATGTGACTGTAAAAATTGTGGCAGTAGGAAGCAGTTTTACTGGAAACATTCCACATGGTTAGGCAATTCCTAATTTCAGAAAAATGGGCTCATAAAGCTCAAAAAGGCAATACCCAACTTCAAGAGTAATTAGTTTCATTTGTTTGCTTCAGCTTTAGCTGAATGAGAAGCGCTAACAAAGAGAAGGTTTGGGGGTCACAAGTAGTTCTAGGAAGTTGTAGCCATTGTGTTTTTCCAAAGGATATCTTCAACAGTGGTATTGCTTTCCAATCTCATTCAGAAGAACAAACCCAAACCCTCGCTCTGAGATATTATCCTGTTCGTATCCGACTGTACCTGCAGGAAGACCATGTTAGAATCATAGAATCATAGAATCACAGAACAACCAGGTTGGAAGGGACCCATCGGATCATCGAGTCCGTCCATTCCTATCAAACATTAGTTAAATTAGTTAAAAGTTAGTTTAGCTTGTGGCCAGTGCCACTGACCATTGCAAGCAACAGTTCATTGTGAGCCCCCTGTGGAATCAAAAATAATCTGACCAATACTGAGGAAAGACATGGCCCACATTTGAAAAAAAAAAAAAAAAAAAGAGAAAAGATCTGAAATTATTTTCTATATTTAGACTATAGAGCCTATATTATTATTGTTGTTATTAATTGAAGCCATTCATCTTGGTTCGTCACATTAGTGTAGCGGCTCTGCGGGTGGGATTTATGTGACCAAATGCAGATGTCTATCTTGCAGACATCTGAGCTAGGCTCTTCTCACATCCAGGCTAGAAAAAGAGATGCCATTAATGTGGGATTAACCTCATCCTAAAGCAGATAGAAAACCAGGCCAGATGAAATGCATCTTAAAGGATCTATTTCTCCCTGTTGGTTTAAAGGAATCTCAAATTGACTAGCTCTGATCTAGACATCTAAAGCCAAAGAACCCATTCTCATTCCCGCAGACTGAGCTGAAAGCAAGCTGTCGAGGAAAAGAAAAATAGGATGTTCCAGGTGTTCAGAGCAGGAGAACCAGTACAGCTCCTCTTCAGATCTGACCTCTGCGTTAATTCATACCTCCAGAAGAGTGCCTTAAATCTTCCCATGAAATAATCTAGAAAAGGGAGCTCAGACTTTAGGGATAGCAGCAGCACGAGGCTTCCCAAGGTAGTTAAGCTCTCAAAGATTGCTTCTGCTAGAGGTATTGCTCTGCTAGATCATAGGCACAGCTGCGTGCTTCTAACTCTCCTTGCTGGGTTGCTTTTCTCATAGCTGTGCATGCTGAACCAGACCACCAAGGGGTTGGATGAGTACCAGACTTTATGAAGGGGAGAGCATGGGAACGCACAGCCAAAGGAGGCAGGGCAGCAGAACCAACTTTTCCTGGCAGCAGTGAGCCATCACATCAGATCAGCCACCTCACAATGCTACGATGATCAGACTTAGGGAGAGACCACCCACGCTGTGTGGTACCTCTCTTCGGGATTCCCAATATGCCAACACCAGCTCTAATTTGTCATTCAAATCCCACTCCAAGCCTTCAGATGCATCATAAATTTGAGTCCGAGTTGCATTTCAGGCTTCACTGACACCTCAAGCTAGCTTCTCTGGTTGGTGAAAGTGATGTTGTGCTAGAAGCTACACAAGATAACTTCAATGCCACCCTATCCAAGAAGAAACTCTTCTCCTTCGCACAGGGCAATTCTGTGTACACATCATATATACAATGCCTATATGGCTTTTCTTTCCTTTATCCACTTTCCCATTTGACTCCATACACACAGGGGCTTTTTCAGCCTGTCTTAAGACATACATTCAGCTAGAACCCAGAAACCACTGCTCTGTTTTGGCAGCCGACAAGACAGCATCAGCCACTTTTTGAAGCATCAAAGCATGGCATGAGCTCCAGCTCAGACGTTGTGACCACAGAATTAATGTGGACAACATCCATATCTTTGGTGTCACCACTTTACAGTGAGCAACAAACGTATCTGAAATAAGCTGTACAAAGGAGGTATTGGTGAAAGATTGCTGTCTACTCATGCTGCAAAGCATTACCAACTAAGCCTTCTGGGATAAGTCTTTCATCTTTAACTGCAATATTAGATGGTTTTCCTAATAAAAAGATACATCATCCATTAGCTTATACACGTAACCCCAACGACATCCTCACAAGTGTAGCAGTCTTAGGGCCGAAACCATTCAAGAAGCAATTACAAAATCAATAACATGTGCTGTGGTGATTACATTTGATTGGAGACAGCAAGGTTAAGGAAAAAAAAATATTCACCCACACCCCCATCCCTAAAACAATAACTCTTCATTGTGATGGTTCTAATATATCAGATGGTTTCCTTCTTATACATGAAGGAAATCAGTCTGTTGATATTAATAGCAGCGATGAACACAAATTAAGACCTTGAGCACTAAATTTAGAGAAAGAATAGAGCTGTAGCCATAGAAAATGAGGTCTTATCCTTCACTGTTGGGCCAAAAGCCACATCTCTTGACAATCTGGATGCAGAACCATGTGCTATGGTTTAGACACATCCCTCATCACCAACTTATCTTTTTATATTATATGCATGTACTGAAAACCCCTTAGATTTTAAGTCAGCTATTGATGAGTGGCTGCTTTTGTGAATATTCTTACTGGAAGATGGCAAATGGCTTACTGTAGTGAATATAACTCAACAGACTACGAGTGACTCCAAAGAAAAGTTATAATAAGGCTACCAGTATGTTTGGTATCATGACAGGGCCAGGACAGGCCAAGCTGATCTAGGTTTGTTCTATTTTAATGTTAAATACATACATATTTTAATACTTTACAACGAAAACTTACAACCTAGAAAGCCAATCCCATGAAGCAAGGGAATAAGAAAGAGGAAAAGGTCTGAAAGTAAGTCTGTGGCAAATTTATTTGTGCCAGAATCTACTCCAAACCAACAGAGCCCCATGTGCCATCTACCCCTCAGCATAATTTCAGCACTCCTGATGTCTTGCAGTGTCATGAACCCTTTTACTTGCTCTTTTGGGCGGCCTTCATCCTCATTTCAACATACAGCTGGACTTTTTTGTCCTCAAGAACAAGCCAAATTCCTAACTCCTGTCATTGTTCGTGGACATGCAATATGTATAGTCAGTATTATACTCAAAAAACACAACTCCTTCAGACTGCAACCCAGTCTGGTGATGAGTTTGGGTTTTCTGAACTGGAAAAAAACAGATAATAGCCACTCAAAATTAATATATTACAGCTCAAGGTAACAGAGGCACCACGTAGGGCTGAGAAAAGTGCGAAGTGCTATGCTGTATGGAAAGGGCTGGTCGGCTCCAGAAGGTCCTGACCCTAAGTCTGAGCCAGGAGGCTCCTAGTATGACCCCCAGGGCTGTTCTAAGACCATAAGGCCACGGTATGCAGGACAGAAACCGAATATAAGGTTTTTCTTTCCCAGTCTAAAGTCTTAGTAGGTAAATTTGTGCTGTCTCTCTAAAATGCATCTTTTAGAGATAAAAATTAAGCAGCTTGTTACGCAGCCGCTATTCAAGAAAACCCCTCATGCTCAAATATTTAAAAGAGTCCTTCTGTTTATTTTTGCTGTCTCCAGTGGGCTATTTGGTTGAGTCAAGACCGCCAGATTTGGTCCCATGGAACCTGATCTAAATAAACTGCAGGAAGTGAATGGGGGAAAAAATCTTGTATTGTTCCCTTATTGCTTGAATTGCCAGAACGGCATTCAGGTAGTCTGACCTCTGTAAACATCTGTTAAGATGCACAGAGCTTGTGTTCCTGCAGTCTGCAAAACGCAAACGCGATATTAAAAGCATAAATATTCCCTTACTTCTGAAAGTAAGTTTCCACCTTAAATAAATTAAATTGTGTTGCAGCGGTAGCTAAGGTGGTCAATGCAATTAAATTCAAAACCTGAATGTATTGAACTTTCTGCAATTATACATGGGTCATCTCTGGACAATATGTTGGCCATCTGGTAGCATCTGTGCTGTTCCCACTAATAGAGTTCCTGCTGTGGCTCCAGGCCATGACAGGCAGCACTAAGCAGGTCACATGTTGTGTCTTTCAGCCATATTTAGGTCACAGTTTTGGGGGATGCAGGAATAATCTCATTGCACAAAGGCAATGAAAATGAATAACCCCTCTCAGGTATTTTGTGCATACAAAAAGTTAAAGGAATACTTCTCAGGATTTTTCTCCGCTCCCTCGCCCTAGGATTAAGAGCAAATAAGTCAAGACAACTATTGCGTTTAAAACTGCAAGGCTAACCCAGATATTTCTTTTCTCGTCCCTTTCATAAGGCTTTTGCAAACATAGGAACTGTTTATTGGCTTGCAAGTATAAGGTACTGAAAATAACACTCCTGTCACTATTTTTTCTGATAAACACACAGCGACTCCTTTTTGTGTTCTGTTTCAATCACAAAGAGATGTTCCTGAGTAATCCTGATTAGTGCCTGCTGCATGAGAATGGCCCCCCAAATTCCGGACAGGCAGAGGGAAAGAGTGGAGAAGGGAGAAATACATATAGTCTTGCAGTAGATCTGCTAAAACTGAACGGTTTTCAGGCCATGCATTTTGCCACAAGCTGTTTTAGTGGGAAGACTAATGAAGAATTAGTCTGGTTGTCTGAAACAGCATCACTTTGCAAATAAGGAAAAAGGCTACCGACATTTCCTATAATATACCTGTGCACTTTAACAGCTTCCAGAGACGTGCACGCGAAGTCAGATGCACCAATTATGGTGTTTTAAAGTATTGTGCTACTGATGTGTTTGCTGCAAAATTAATTTAATATGGATTCAAAAAAACAATGTGCTCTGTCTCTTGACCAACATAAGCAATTTCAGTTTGACATCAATTAGTGAGTAGCTTTTACTCTTATAGACATATTTATAATGGAAAGGAGTGCATTTAGGCTTTAAGGTCCTGCCAACTAATCAATTTGATGAACTAATTGATAATAAATGTTAATTGACAACTAACAGCAGTCAATTAATTGCATTTCAAATGCAGCTCCAGGAAGCTGAGTTGAACATTATTCTACCTCAAGCTACTCAAATAATAGCTCAGCAATGACTTTGCAACAGGCTTCAAAGGTCAAAATGGGCTACTTTCCTATTTGTCATAAGATCTGGGAACATGTGTTCATAAAAAGCAGTGACCTGTGCACATGCCTGGCTTGCACTGTAATTCCGATATGATGGCTGCTCACAAGGCTTATCAACACCCTATTCATAAAGCCGCGCTCTGCCACAGCTGTATCAGCACTTTCTCTATAAAATCCTGGATTCGGACCTAAATTTCTCTTGGGATGACACATGGGACTCAGGTCCTCCACTCAGAAGGGACATTTCTTTAGTTAAAGCTGATACCAATCAAAGCGCTTTTTTTGTGTGTAGGAAGAAGAGGTAAAATTCTTTTTCCCTGACTGGGTTTCATTTCCTTGAAATATTCCATGCAGCCTCCAGTTCTTTTTTAAGTTATTGCTTTGAAGGAAACACTTTGGCCTTTTAGCAGCAATGAAGGACAGGGCATTAATTAGATAACAGTGCACACAGGTAGGATGATTTCCAATATTTTCAACGTAGACTCATTTTGAGAGACGGCTAATTGAAACAAGAAAGTGAACACTTAGTGGTTTTCTTTAATGCTTTTATACAGACCTTGAAGGCTCCGAGGTGGATGAGCCAAATACACATACTGAAAACAATACATATACACTGAAAAGAAGTGTGCGATTTCACAAAGCACTCATACTCAAATAATAAAAATTATTTGATATTTGCCTTTTCTTGCTTTCTAGCACTGGCTGTCGTGCACCTTGCTTCTCCTCATCTGCACAGCTGTGCAACAGTTCTCGACCTCTTTAATTTCCTTCACCACATCCCCTTCAAAACATGATCTGCCCCCTCACCTTGAGCTGCCACAGCTCAGGCAACATTTCAGAAACCAATCTCTCTTCACGTAATACTTTAGCACCTTTATTACAAGTTGTCCCTGTTCAAAAGCAGGCTCCTGGAAGAGACAGCACCCATCCGACTCACAGAGCCCCTAACTACTGCTTAACAGTCCTGGACTTTGCCAAGCAACCATTTAACCCAAGCGATAGCATTTCCCTACTCGAGGGACAAGCAGTTACAACTAAACTGCCCAGGGGCCTTTCAAAACTGAGTCAGAGCAAAAAAAAAAAAAAAAAAAAAATCAGCAGGATTCATGTATTTTTCTAGGATAGACCCCTGAACATTGCAATGCTCCTTATCTCTTCCGAATTATAGTCTCCTGGATCTGTTCAGGATCAGCTGCATCTCCTCTCTAATCCAGCAGCTAGATGAGACCAAGAGGGATGCACACTGGGAAACGAGGGGCTTTGGTGACAGTAGGGCTCTTGCGACTCCCAGCTCCACTTGATGAGTCGCAGGCATTACTCAACTGATTAGTATCTAAGAGAAATAAATATCTAGGTGAAGAGCAGCTGGCCTGAGCTCAAAGTTAGATAGGAAAGAAATGGCAAGAACGGAAAAACTGGCAGGAGCAATAATTTCACTTTTACTGAATACTGCTCATTTCAGAGTGTGCAGGATTGTACGTGTTCTTGGATCCAAGCTTCTTTGCGAACTGCTCCTAGAGCTAGCAAAATAAGCCAGACACAGTGCAGCTTTCAGTCCTCAGAGCAGGCTGAATCTGATTTATACTCTCAAAATATGTGTCAAAATTTCTCCTTTTCCACTGGAGGGATACCACAATACCTCTAAAAGCTATAGGGAACCTCTGTGCCAGCCCTTCTCCACCCCCAAGACATGACAAACACATTATGACCAACCTCCCCTGTGCTCTACACACCCACACCAGGTCCAGCCCTGCACTAGAGTCCCAGATCCAACCCCACGGGCACCATCTACTCTCTCTACAGTCCCTGGAAGCAGCTGCATCCAGGCACAATGGTGAGGTCAACTGCACAGTTTGTTCCTCAGAGGCGAAGCTTTCTTTGTGGAAAAATCTTTGGCCATGGAGATGTGCAATGATTTTTGCCGATTTTAAGAAATATTTCCTCATTCTAATTTGTCAAGAAAAAACTTGACTATTACTTTTTTCAGACGGAATGTTGCACCCTCGAAAAGAAATATTAAATCCTTATCTGCACAGTAAAAGGCATTGCAAGGTTTAATCCCTTCTGTGGGGCTCTAACTTTTCCTACTGAATTGCACGATCCTCCACACTACAGCAACAAGCGCAGCGTAAACAGAAGCCCTATAGTAGCGCTACCTTCTTTCCAAACTGTGACCTGCCAGTAATTTTCCTTCCCTAAAATTTCCATCCTGTCATGACAGATAAAGTGGCAGGGTCTACCATTCCTAATCGCTGGCCCCAGCTCCTGCTGAATTCCAATATCATGCACAGTTTAGTTATGGACTTTAGGCTGCAATTCATAGCCAAACCATGGAAGAGATTTAATTCAATAGTGGATGGGGTCACAGGAAGAGGGTGCCAAGAGTAGCAGACCCTGTAGTAAGATATCCTGAGAAAGACACTTAACTGGAGGCTGAGAATATACTGGATGGTTTTGTGGGAGCTTACACGAACAGCAAGAGGACAAGAATCAAAGCCCTCCAGGAAAGTTAATACATTAGAGAGGGGAAAATGGTGAGAGATGGAGGGTGGGCTGGCAGCCTGGATGGAGATGTGCTGTGGCTCGAGAAGGGTATTCTTGTATTTCAAGCTCCCTACCTGAAAACAAAACAAGATTAGAACTGGCTTGTGCAGGAGAAAAAGTGGCAAACTTCATAAGATGATGCTGAATCCTATTGCCTCTAAATTTATCAGGCAAAAGCACTTACTATAACACGTACAAAATTAATAAAAGGCTGCATATATTTTTCTATGAGAGGTTGGTGCTAGGAGATGCTAACCAAACTAAGTCAATTCAAAGTTCCCTTTATGATACAGGTAACTTTTCAGAAGAGCAGAAAACCACATTCATTGGAAATCCAGAAGGAAAATATAATTCAATAAGCACCCTTCAATACCTTTTCCACAATGATTTGCCCTGTTCTACAAGGATAGCAAGGAGGGCTGAGGAGGGGCTGGCTTCAGGGCTCAAGGATATTTCTGCATAAATGCAGATCCTTGTGGGTGGCTCAGGAACAAAACATCGCTTGCAGGTAGTTGTACTACACTCATTGCTTTGCACAGAAAGGTTTTCAGCGAAGCTTTTAAGTATTTACTGTAATGTAGGAAGTCATTTATTTTATACCATGACACAGACCCTACATTAAAACTATCACTGCCAGGAGTCCCTGAGAATGTAACTATTTTTATGGACCAAATGTTGTGGGTCAATGTTTTAACACAGGCTGCTTGTACAGTATATTGCTCAGTAAAGCGTCCCTCCACTGCAGGCGTTTAATAGTCTGTCTGTTGCTTAGCCCATTACCACAATTCTGTGCTCTTTCTCCGTTTTATTAAAGCCCAGAGAGTCAAAGGGATGCCTGTGGGTGGCATGTGGCTCTGAGAGTTTTGTAAAGCGACCTGCAAACCCTCCAGGTTTAAGGTAAAGGGTCCCAACCAACAACCTCCACTCCAGGTTTAAGGTAAATGGTCTCAGGCGACGACCTCCACCACACCAAGCACGCGATTGCCAATGACCCTCTCTCCAGGCAAAGCGGCAAAAGCATCCACAATTGACTTTTTTTTTTTTTTTTATGTAGCGTTAGGGCCACTGTCCTAGATTTTCCTGGCAAGCAGTCAAAAAAAATTCTTCATCCATGCCGGGCAAAGCTTCCCACCCTAATGCTGGGGCAACATGACGAGACCCATTCCCCATCCCCAAGGCTTCCAAATGAGTGTTCGGCTTTGGAGAGCTGCCAGAGGAGGGTGCTCTCTTGTTAGATGAAGACCCTCCAAACTGGAGAGGCAGAGGGATTGCAGAGAAGCAGGAATCCTCTTTACCTTATATCTCCCTTCAGGAATGAGAAACCCGGCTGCCTGCCTCTCCCCGCGCAGCCCCCCTGTATTTTTTGTCTCATTCTGTCACTCTCTGGTTCTTTTACAATGGCAACAACAATGATCTTGTCTAAATGATTTCACAGGCTATTATTCAGACGCTCAACTTTTAACATTTCAATTTTGTCATTTTGTTGCTACACAAAAGGTGCACTTCTCCAGTATAATGTTCTGAGAATTATGTCAATGAGCAGTAATGGCTTTTAACATTAACTTGATCATTAACAACTACATTATCTGTGGCATAATCAGCACCTCAGTCTATTGTGTGATATTACTGTACAGAGTTTGGAAATGAAGAAATGGCCTAAGGAAAAGTTCCTTGAATGAAGCTGTGATTTTTCTTTTAATTGAAATGCTTTTAAAACACGTAATATTCTTCTGTGAACACCTTTAAATTGACTTCATGTCAGATTGTCTTACCTCTGGAAATGGGTGGTAACACATTTTTTTTAAACAGATCTAAGAACATCCAGGCTGGGGTTTGAGTCAGGTCAACTAGACAAGTTTAAGTAAACCAGCACAAGCTGCAGACCAATGGCAGAAAGTGTATCTGTTTTGAAAGTTGCTCACATCCAAAGCCTGTTCTGTTTTTACATCAGTTTTACTTGACGTGTTCCATAAATTTACCAACAGAAGCTATGCAGATGTTGACGCTTTTATATTGCTAGACAGAGGGTTGCCAATTCTAATTTGTCCTTGTCAAAGAGTCAAAGGTAACACGAGAGTTTCTAATTCATTTTCCATGTTTTCTAAATAAAATTGCCCTACGATTCACCTCTCCGCACCCTTCTTGTTGGTAGCAAATCCCATAGCCCATCTTTTGTTAGCGAATCCGTGCTCTTGGGCATAACCTTCCCTGGGAGAGAAGGAGCAGCATCACTCCTGTTACATACTAAGGACCAGTGCTTTAACTGATGGGAAAGCCTTTATCACTCCAGATGGGATAAATCTATTGGTTTTAATTGAGCTATGGTGATTTACTCCTACCAAGCACCTGCCCGGCTCCCTGCACTTCTCTAAAGAGTCTCCCATTAGGATCTGGGACAGGAGTCTCACAACCGCTCGTAAATCAGAACACGACAACCCCCAGTGCCTGACACTTATATTCCCTCTACTATCCGAATTGGAAATTAGCAAAGCCATTGGTAGGGAAGTGGTTGTCACAAGGTTACACACGAGTCAGGGGCCAATCCAGAATCAGAAGTTAGTTTTTCTGGCTCTCACACGTGCACTCTAACCACCGGACCATGTCTGTCCATGTGTTAAAGATGAACTGCCACAGACTCACTGGCCATTATGTGCTCTGCTGCTTATGCGCTTCATTGACTTTTATGGTCCTACTGGTCAGCACTCCAGCACCCAATGGCTACAACACCACTCTGGAGTCTGAGGGCTATCTCTGTATTATCCAGGTTTAGCAAAGGCGTACAAAAGGGGAGGCAAATAGGAAAAACAATCCTAAACCCAATGGTGACTTCCAGAGAACCAATGGCTGTGGAGCTTGTATGGAGCCAGGTGTGTTTCACAAAGCTTGAAGGCTTATTTTCATACGATGGAAAAGAGCCTAATGGGCAGAAGACCTCTTTACTACTGTGGCCCCTCACCACAAGAAGGATGTTGAGGCTCTGGAGTGAGTCCAGAGAAGAGCAATGAGGCTGGTGAGGGGTATGAAGAACAGGCCTTATGAGGAACAGCTGAGAGAGCTGGGGGTGTTTAGAATCACAGAATCACAAGGCTGGAAAGGACCCACCAGATCATCGAGTCCAACCATTCCTATCAAGCACCAAACCATGTCCCTCAGCACAGAGGAGGCTGAGAGGAGACCTCATTGCTCTCTACAACTACCTGAGGGGAAGTTGTGGAGAGGAAGGAGCTGGGCTCTTCTCCCAAGTGACAGGGGACAGGACAAGAGGGAATGGCCTCAAACTCTGCCAGGGGAGATTTAGGCTAGAGATTAGGAGGAAGTTTTTCACAGAAAGAGTCATTGGGCATTAGAATAGGCTGCCCAGGGAGGCGGTTGATTCACCTTCCCTGGAGGTGTTTAAGGGACGGGTGGACGAGGTGCTGAGGGGCATGGTTTAGTGTTTGATAGGAATGGTTGGAATTGATGAGTCTTACATGAAAGATATATTTTTAATATCGTAATTACATATTTGTCAAGAAATTCTTGCCTTATTCTTAAACCAGTTTTGCAGGCCACTATGGGTATTTTTGGATGTTACCATCATTCTTAGTGTTCGTAAGGGAAATCTCTGGCTATGGGCTTGAAGACACGTTTGGACTGTTTCCGTGCCACAGAAGCATTAGCAATGTTATAGAATCATAGAACAACCAGGTTGGAAGAGACCCATCAGATCAACAAGTCCAAACATTCCAATCAAACACTAAACCATGTCCCTAAGGACCTGTTATGGCTCACAAGCGGGAGACAGAGGGCTACAGCCACACTGCTGCATCCCCTAGGAGCAACAAATAATTCAGGTCTAGGGCTGCAAAGGTCTTCACCAGAAACAGGAACTATTAAGCACCTAGTGAGAGTGATTCAAACAAAGCTTTTTGTATCTGGAGACAATTTAAACAAAAACTCAAAACATGTTCAAATCTATTTTTGAAATTTGTGACCGAGCAGTAATAGGCATAAATTCAGCTTTAAAGAAGATGGAAGTCTATGTGCCTGGACTGCTTTTCAGCTTGTTAATGCCACAGTTCTACCAGTCAGATGTGGTCTATACCACTCAAGAGCTGACTCAGGTATGTTGACATCGAATCCTTGAAGACACATGCCTAAATATTTCACCCTTAAATAAAACCCCAGAAAAGAAAACTTTGTTGTACACACTTATAGTTTCACATCTCTTTTGATAACAATTTTCCTAGTAATCTCATTATCACAAGTCACAAGACTGTTAAATACCCCAGGACCAGAAGGTCATAATGCAACAAGTAACAGGTGCCCATTTAGAAGTTTTAAATAACATTAATTATTTTTCAAATCCCTCAACACGAACTACATACAATTTTTCAGCATCAAACCCAGACACAAAGCCTGTAAAAACACAGTATCCTACCTTATTCGCTATTATAAGTGGGGACAATCACAAGAAATGAGAAGGAAAACCTACACAAGCTGTTTCTATTTAAGGACAGAAGTTTTAGCTCGAATACAGCATAATTGTGATGTCATTGAACACAGTAAAAGCTGCAGGCAAACACAGTACTTTCATTATAATATTACTGTTGTAGGTATATTAAAAACACTATAGCATCTTCAGACTATAATTATAACTGTTGTTTCTGTGGTTTCAAAGATAATAGAAGTTGTTCATAACATTCACACAATGTTGATGCACTGCATACAAAACACAGACTTGGAACAGGAAAAACAGCTCAAACAAGAAACCTGCAGACCACCAAGTCATGATTTAATATTATTGTAACCTTCAACTAAAAATAAAGGACCAGAGATGCAATCCTCAGATCTCTAGACCTTATCTGATAAACCAAGGTAGACTTACCTGGTTAACTGGGACACAGCTTCCACACCTGAAGAAGCAGTCGACTTGAAGACCATCTTGACTTGCATGGTCTCAGTATTTCTCAATGGAAAGAAATAATAGTAGCGAAAAAGAAAAAAAATAAAAAAGGAACAATGCCCTGTGCACTTCCTAATGCTCCTCTCAGCCAATGTGAGGAGATAGGGGTGTGGTGTCTCCTCACTCTACTGCAGGGATCTTACAGCTGTGCTTCTCCCACAGGTGTTGCAGATGGGTTTCCAGGGAGGTCCTTCCAGGCCAGGGATCACCTACAGCTGTTGAGCTGAAAGTGAGAGAGCAGAGCTCACACAGTTAATTGATAGGTTCACTCATCTTCACCACCTTCCTGTTCAGCTTCACCCACAGAGGTGCAAAGAGAGGCAGATGTGGTACTTGGCAAGCTGTCAAGACACATCTTTCTTTTTAAAAGTAAGGCACACTTCACCGGCTGCTCTCAGCCGGGGCCTTCTGTCTGTAACAACACTGCCGTCGGCACTGAAGATGCCCTTTTCAAACATGGTCAAGGAGGAGTGGGTGATATAGTAATGAAAAGAGTAATTTTTTCCAGGTGCTACCTAAAATAGACTCTTGCCCCTTCCACCTGCTGCACAGAGGTTCTCATTCTGCACCTGTAATATGACACAGGCTTTGGACGCCTTCACCCTGACATCAATCATACGCACAACGCATTGCAAACAGCAGCATCCCACTTTCAGTTTTTACCAGCGGTGTCATTTTTATTGTTTCATCCATCACTCTGTACTCCTCACTCCACAGGCAGTCTCTCCTTCTAAGTATTTCTTGGAGTTTTGGAGCCCGAGGACAGATTTGAAGCTTTGGAAGTATCATAAAGGTTATTCCCATTGACACGCACTGCAATCTTGTTGTCTCTCTCGCTAAGTGGTAACGGTCACTTGAAAAGTTAATGGTGATGCTGCTACGGTGAGTCTTGTGATGCCTGCACCTCCTGTCAGAAAAACATTCAAAGTGAATCTGAAATCAAAGTAGACAAAGCTAAAGTTCTGCTTATGAATGTCCCACCCAGTAACAGCAGCGTTGTCTCTTTTGATTTCAAATTCACTTTGAAACTCTCCAAACAGGAGGTACAGCTCAAAGGTGGAAGCAGAAGATGCAAAATGCTATCCGTTTACTTCTCACGTTGCTGGTGCTAACAGGTGGAGGATGCTTAACAAAACCCATAATAAGACCCCAGTGCCAACGGGAATTATCTCCCCACATTATCCTTTCATGCTTGTGCTTCCCGGCACGGACATACAGGGCTTTTTGTTATTCCAGAAACCACCGAGTGCAAACAGAGAGGCTCATTCCAGCTGAACTGGGACTTACTGCATGAGCTGACATTTTGGAAAGTAGTTTCCTTCTTGGAGCTGAGATGGGATTTTTCTGGCTTTAGCAAAGTGGGAAATTGTCCACAGCCCTTAACTTCCACTCGTAGCATATTTTCAGTAAGTAATTTGCAAGCAAAACCAGTCCAGAATATGCTCAGTCAGGGCAACACATTTTTATAGCCACTTTATTTGAAAGAGCAGAATATTTTTGGTAATGACGCTGGAATGGCACTTCTGTAGTCCTTCACTGCACTGTTTGCCACTTTCGCACACATTGATACTTTTAGACCCAAAGACAAAAGTGAACATCACTGCACCATGAATCATTTGTATCCACAGTCCAGAGGCATGGACAACCTTTCCCTCTCCATAGCAAGGGGGATGCACTAGACCCACTGCAGTGATAAGAAAGGACATTTTTGATGGGGATTGAAGCTCCCGTAACAAGTTGATTTCAGTATTGCCTCCATCTTTCACTGTTCTACTTCTTTCCTGATGACACTTAGCTCAGAGCTGGGAAGGGCAAAGCTGGCAGACTGGAAGATTGCCTAATGTGCTGTGACTGACATGTAATCGAATATTCAACCACTGGTCCTCATGTCAATGGCAAAGTGAATATGACACCCTTCAGCTTAGTTGTGATCACGCCTTGTTCTTCTGCAAACAGTTTCATAAAGGTGCAGCCTGGCTTCTTTATGAGAAGGATGTGTGAGCTGGGAGAGCAGTCACGGAGGTCACCTGCTCCTGGGAATGTGCTGAGGACCTGCAAGGGACTGACCTTTAAATGCCAACTGCCCCCCTGCTGCGTGCCCCTGCGCCTTGCACCGAGGTGGGACTCACTGCACACTTTGCTTTCACAGCCACCATCGTGCTCAATGACCTGGACAAGCCACCTGTTCAACATCAGATAACTCTTTATCTCTCATAGCCTTTTTGGATCTGTGAGTGCTCAGAAAAAAAAGACGTGCATACAGACACACACACACACACAAGAACATTTGGGGGTGGAAAACCCCAAGGGAAGGAACTCAGATGTTCAGGTCAGGCCTTAGAAAAGGTATCAATTCTTCTTTCCACTTAGCACAGACTGCTGCCTGCCCAGGCTCTTTGTCTCTGCCCTCTTCCCAGTACGGAAAGCATTTCCCTTTTAAATGACATCTGAGCACTGACATGCTGGAGGCACCCATCCTGCATCATCTCTGGCAGATGGTGCAGCTGGCCACGATTTTCAGGATTGCTTAAATAAAACCGCAGTGCCATATCAAGAAATGTAGAGAAAATGCTCAACAGTGCTTAAGATGTTTAAACATCACAAACTGTCTAAGACTTCAGATTGCAGTACTGCACATTTTTGGTGATGTAACTATCCTTGCCGATGATAACAGTAAAATCTCCATCATGATTCATTTTCTTTGCTTTCTGGGAAGCAGAGAAAAATCCTAAGATATTCCTCTTCAGACCCAGTATCAGGGTCTTTTGCCTTCTTACATTAGGAAGAAGTTTGGGCAGTTGTAACAGGTCAAATGTTTGAGGTTTCTGAAGAATGGAATTTCTGTGCTGTAAGCATCCAATTTGAGATGCCCCAATGCCATCAAATTAGTGTAGGCTGACCTACACTGCTTCAGTCCACAAAGCTGGTAACATCCCTGCATGGCTTTCATAGACATGCAAGCAATTTTAGTGAAAGCAGCAATGTTCAATCCAAGATGAATGCCGGCTTTCCTTTTCCCCTATGGTTTCAGTTGCTTTGAGCTAATTAGCCTGATGGCCATTTCCCTACCCCCTGGAGATGATTGTGTTTAGTGGTATACGTATTTTGGGAAAAAGCCTTTTAAGTGAAAATTGTCATTGTCATATCCAGAAGCCATTTAGCTCTTTCTGGAGCTACAGTAAGTCTTCAGCTGTTCTGCTAGTGACTGAAGTTAACTGTGATACTGGGAAATAACAGCAATCGGCAAACTTTGAATTGCAGCTTCTGGGGTTGGAGAAGTAATAAAAGAGATTTACTGTATAACTTAGTGGGCCTTCGTTGAAAGTTTGAGCCCTGGTAGATCTCAAAATGCAGGAGATGATCTTGCAGTTTCCACAAGAGAGCCATTACCTGTATTTATCAAACGAGACCCCTCACATCTGCACTAGAGTAAAGCTACTGAATCCAGTGATTCCTGGGAATCTGCCTAAAATTTACTGCCTCCCCTGAGCAAGTAAGGCACCTGGGAGGAAGCTAACACTCCTGAAACAACTGAAGGTGCCTTGATTTTATTCCCCACACCCTGCTCCGTACTCTTGTCTCAGGCTATAGTGCCCATCATGCCAAAGCAAAGGGGACAGGACAAGAGGGAATGGCCTCAAGACCCACCGGGGGAGATTTAGGCTAGACATTAGGAGGAATTTTTTCACATAGAGGGTCATTGGGCATTGGAATAGGCTGCCCAGGGAGGTGGTTGATTCACCTTCCCTGGAGGTGTTTAAGGCATGGGTGGATGAGGTCCTGGGGGACATGGTTTGATAGGAATGGTTGGACTAGATGATCCGATGGGTCCCTTCCAACCTGGTTGTTCTATGATTCTATGATATTCAGGAGTCTCGATACGAAGTCAATCCCTGAAAATGAATTCCTGCAGGCAGGTATTGATTGATTGACTGGGAAATCTCTAGGCATTTCAGAGTGCCGCCAGTGACACCCGATATCACCCTAACATCATCCTTGCATTATCACAGAATCATAGAAAGAATCGTACAATCACCAGGTTGGAAGAGACCCACTGGATCATCGAGTCCCTAATCTAGGTGGGAAAGCAGCAGAGAAGAGGCATAAAGCCCACTCCAGAGCCCCTGACCAACCTCTCCATGACGGCGATGCTGCGAGCCCGGGCAGCTGGCCATCCTCCACAGGGACCACGAGCATCACTCCACCACACTCAGGCACCTCAGGCCGCAGATGTTGGCTTTTATTGCTCAGGTCTCCCATATCACTGGGCCACCTGTACAACGTATTTAAAACAGAGCAGTTACTCTGTTGCTGTTTGCGCTAAAATAATCTTGGCAGGAAATGGTAGTTAAACCCAAGCATAATTTTTTACGCCGTCTGTAATGTAAAAATCACCTCTTTGGATAAGACGTTGCCTTCTTAATGGAATATGATATTTCCTGTCACGATGAGAAACTGGCCAGAATTGGTAGTTAAGGTCAGAATGTCTCCGTTCCAGGTTGCACTTCCTAAAAAAAAACAGGTGACTTCTACAAACTCTAGATTTTTTTAGATGTGGGAATCTGTTGGATCCTTCTCAAAAGCTGAGATGGTGAACTGCAGACCCATCAGAGAGTTAGGTTTGAATGGAGGCCGCAGATACAAACACAGATCCAGGATTTGGAAGTGCTTTTTGGATTTAATCCCATTCCTAGCCATATCCATTTGATGTAACAGAGGAGGCTATCACACTGGTTAAAAACCCACAAAAAACACTTGGAGCATCTATTGCCATTTTTTATAAATGCATTTAAAATTTTCTTCTCCCGAACTTAGAGAGAGGTGGCCCAACTCTCAGCATTACAAGAGCATAATTTTTCTCTGCTGCTGTTCAAGAGATACAGTATTTTTCCCCCCTCGGTTCGCTTTAAAAATTAGGTTGCTAATGATAATGTTCCTCTCATCGATGATCTTGTACTTTTTAATGATACCCATAGTTTTCCTCCACATAAATGACTAAATCCTCACAGAAATCTCTGTCTTGATTAGCACTCCTGCTAGTAAAATTTCACATACTAAATCAGTACCAGCTGTAGCAAGAAAGAATGAAAAAGGCAAGTGTAAATGTTCCATATGCCCTACCAAATTGGCATCTGTGTCAGTAACCCTGTGTTTTTTTAAACAATTGTATACATACATTCTCAGAAGTGTTTTGCTCACAGGATTCTGCAAGCAAAATTTCCTCTGTTGGTACATCACTGAAATGTCACATCTGAAAAAACCCCAGCAAGGAGTTTTTCCTTCTCCTCCTTCCCGCGCCCAACGCTGATGTGTAATTAAATGAGTTACATGGAGTTTACTGCACCTTTATGTGGATGTCTGCTCTCCGTAACCTGACACTGGAGCGCTTCTGCGAAGCTGCTTCACATTTAGCGCTTGGTTATTAGTAACACTACCGAAAGCCAAAGTTACTACAGCATCGTAATTATTTCCAAGCTGAATTCAGAAATAAGGACTTGAGTTCCAACTCAGCTGTTGGGGAATGCTGCGCTGGGAAGTGATCCTACGAGCCAACAGCTCATCTTTCGCGTGACTCATGAATGATGATGCAGGAGGGAGCATGTCCCCGGGACAGCCCAGAGCTGGCATGGTCAGTGACTCAGCTTTATCATGCAAAATCACCATTTGGGTACAGGGTAGGAGATAGTTATAGCCTCTTGGACTGTCCTTATGGCAGTAAACTGGCTGAGCACCACCTGCACCGTTGTTTTGTGGTCAAACAGAAGAAAGCCTGGAATATGATGCAATAAATACGCACACAATACAACTTAAAAGCAACCAACTATATCCTCAGTGAAAACACTTTTAAGTCAAATTATGCCTATCCTGCAACTGGAATTTGATCAGTACGGCAAAATGGACTTTCAAAGTTAAACAAACATTAACTACCGCTCCAAATGTGTAGCAAATGCCTCAGCCTTCTGTGGAAAGATGATACGGAGCCAGACTGTCCGCTGGTGTAAGTCAACCTAACTTCACTGGACTTGGGTAGAGCTGTGCTGATCAACACCAGCTGACTGTCTGATCTACTGGAAACCTGAAAGCAGCCACTGCAGTTACCTGACGTGGGACGATGTAAAGTAAACAGGAAGAATTAGGAATCAGTTGAGGGCATTAATCAGATGTTTCTGGGAAGAATAAAATATCTCTCCTATTTCCAAAAGTCAGAAAGACCCTCTCTCTTTGACCTCTTGGCCATGACAAAGTGGTCAGGCTCATTAGGCTTTTTTCTAGTGCAATATGGAGTGTATATTTGCACATCGTGTCATGCCTGTCCATGGTAATCAGAAGCCATTATTTCCTAAGGCTCAAAATTCCCTCCTGGACTCTGCTATGCCAAGTTTTAGTTCACAGTGATTTCTTCTTCTTCTTCTTCTTCTTTTTTTATGGTTGATTTATAATTGCTGTAAACAGAAGTTTATAATGGAAACGCTGACAAAACCATAACTAGTGTCACATTAACGCTACTATTGCTGCCTCTCCGTCAGACTTTCTTTTAACCCTGTGAGCCAAGAGTTGTGTTAAGTATCAACAAAAGCCCAGAATACACAGGGTATGGTAGACAGAGTAGAGAACTGGAGACAAGGCTCCTGGAATAAAATCCTTGCCTCAGTGAAATCAAAGGGATTTTTATCCCTGGTGTCTAGTCTTGCTTCTGCCAGACACTTGCTGTGTAATTTGGACAAATTTATCCTCTGCAAAATGGACAGGAAAATATGTTCTGCACTTACCTTACACGTGTTGCAGCGTGATTAGCAAATCATGCTATTATAGGAAGCAGGGGAAGGCTAAGGATAAATATAAATGCTACCTAAAAATGATATATTTTTTTTAAAAGGCAAATATTATTCTAGGCATCCTCTATGCATGAGTGGCACTTGGCTCTTTACGGCTCTGCCCGCATGTATTTACGCAGAGACATCAATATAATATCTCACTGCAACACCCTCATTATTTGGGTCTTGTCTCCTGTTTGTGATTTTCAATTTTATTCCTGGCTTAGGTCTCATTCTTGACATTTTTATGTAGGTTTTGTAGGCAATAATATACATACATTAGATGGTGTTGAAACCATCAGCCCAAGTTACTATTTTTAGAGCAGTGCAGAGGATGGGACAGAAACATAAGTGACAATTAAAGAGAATATATTCAGAGCTGTCATCAGCAAATATTTTTTTTTTCTCTTGCCAGGAATCCTATGTGTGTAAAAGGGCCTCCTAGGCAAAGTTTTTAAGGCAAAACACTCAGGCCATTAAAAAAACCCCAACAAAATGACATCACCAGGAGGCTGGGCTGCTAAAAGGTTCCCGATCGCTGAGTTGCAAGAAAACTCCTATTTGCTCCCTCAAATTGCTGAGCTGCCTCTTTGCTTCTGTACTACCCATGCACGAAGTCTGCAGATGTATATAATTTACAGAGCTTTCCTCATCAAGGGGATTAGGCAGCCCTCTTTCAATATGTATAAGAAGTACAAACACACACTTACCCACTGTTTTACGCCTGCCTGCAACAAACAGCTGAACAGATTGTGATGAAATTCAGGCATTGACAATCTGACAAAAAACTTCTTTTTTGCCTTAAAATCTGGCTTCCAGAAGTTTTGCAAATCTAAATATTTTATTTGAATGCGGCGAGGGCCCCAATCTTATGGAAAGCTTCTGAGGCAAACATGTAGATATATGTAGTTATGGAGAAAAAAAAAAAAGCACAGACACATAGACAGAATGCATCTACTGGTGCCACTTGCCAATTTTCCCAACGACTCGGGTGCTTTTTCTCTCCCCGACTCCCGAGACTGTAACTAGACTCCTCTAATAAGCACTTTTTGCCCACCAGTGTGTCGACGGTGCTTTAACAGTAGTTTCAGTGTCAAATTGCCCTTTCCTCAGCAGGGATTGTTAAGCCTTTCTGTATTATACTTCCAAGACTCTCACGAGCTGGAGTTGGGAGATATAATATTTTCTTTGAAGTTTGCATTTCACAACACACTGGGATGCAAACAAGCTCCAGTTTCTCAGTAGTCAAACAATTCTGGCACACAGGGACTAGGACTAAATATTGTACCAAATTTTCTAATTATGTCTTTGTGATATTTACTAGTCGATGTTAGGTGAAAGCAGATTCTAATCAATATAAACCCCCTTGTCTAAACAGGACATCTGGGCTTTGAAATATTCTGTTTGTTGTCTCAAAATTACCCTGTAGCAAGCCACTAGAACAATATAATATCTTAGTCATGGAAACTTTGGAGTATTTCTGATAAACTTATCATAAACAGATGAGTGCTTTCTCTTTTGCAGTATTAAGGTGATGTAAAAAGTGAAGATAAAAGTCAGCTGTATGCATAAAATCGTAGCGACTTATGCCAACAAAATGCTATGTTTACGAGTTTAAAAGCTCAAAAGTCTGAAAAGGTAAAAAAATTGGGATTCTTAAAGTAACACTAACTCAGCCACATGGCACATTCTGGCACAGACATTTAGCAAAATAAACATTAGCATATTCATATACACATTTCTGAAGCAACGTATTTTTAATGTGGCCAAACTAATTCAACAATGGGAATCTCAACTTTTCTCGTTTTGTGGCCAAATTCTCAGCTGGCAGAGATATATTATTTCAACAAACCGACATCATCTACAGCAGCTAAGCAGCAGTACCGCTTCCTTCTGAGCACGCAAGTGCCAGATTCTGATGCACTTATGATGACAAGTCTCTTTTTCTGACTTTAATATCAATATTCATAAAACAAGATAGACAGCTGTGATTAAGAATCAGCTCCTTAACTGGAAGCCTAAGCCTTCCAGTACAAAAACTTTCATGAGAGTCACATTTGCGTCTGTACTTTCTCACGTTAAAGACTCGGAAGAAATCCAGCCTCCCTGGTACAAGTATTTTACAGCACAAGATGTGGACAGTTGTAATTCTTCGGACTTGAACTTTGGACAACGCTGATTTTTTATTGACTCTTGGATTTATCTGGTGATTCCTTGATTTATTTTTTCACAATAAAGTGCACCAGAGGGAAGTATCTTCCTGCTTGCCAGGCATGTGGACACTTCAGTGCAGGATTCATTCCTGCGTTCGAGTCTTCCCACAGAGAAAGTTTTCAGTGCGAAGGACATTCTCTATGGATAACGAGGCAGATCCAGGCTCCCAAAGCAGCTGCCTTTGCAAAGCTGGCTTATCCCGTCACCCCTGAATTGCCCTCGGTGGAGAAGATCTCTGGATGGCGCTGGGCCAACGCCGCCGGCCTTCTGCCATCCCAACCTGCCCGCAGGGTGGGCACCCTCCCATCACACTGGGGCTCACCAGCCTAGGATAAGGGGATCTAAAAATGACATAAAGCCCCCTTTGCCCCACCTTAAAATGACCTACGCTAAATCCAGCTTGGCTGGGGCTGAGGATCAAGGCCCTTAGACACGCTTAACTTAATACTGCAGGTAGGAATAGAACTGCCCCCCTATCAGCTCCTGTTTATTTTTATTTTTCAGGTTCCTGATTTCCTGGTCAGGATTGCATCCCCATTAAACAACATACTGTAAAAACATGGAAAAGCCTCAGAAACTCAGCTTAAGAAAAGGATGCAGGAAGAGTAGGCAGTGAGATGCAATTGCAAGTAAATTGTGTGTGTATATTATGTGCAAATAGTTTGGCTTTTGGTTGCTTTAGGGTTTATGGTTTTTTTGCAAAGGATCTTGAACCTCACCCAGCTGGACTTGGAGACATCCAGAGAGAGTTGGTTAACTGTTAACAGGCTTCATAAAGTCATGCGGGGAATTAATCCTCAGATCACCTCTTTTCCCCTTTGCAAGTCACAAAAAAAAACCTACAGAAAAGCTTCGCTTTTACATTTCAAATAGTAAATGTTGCCATTTCAGGGTTAGATTTGGGGGAAAAAAAACTACTGCAAAGCACTTCACACCTTTGAGATCTCTAGCCTGCTAGCAAACTGGATGGATATTGGCAAAGAGGTTCAAAAGTTAGTAGGGGCGACAGACAGAAAAGCAGGCAGTGCAATTGCTTCATTTCCATAAGCCATCATGCCAAAAAAATCAGATTTGATTAATAATTAAAAAAAACCCCAACCACATACAAAAACCCATTATCTTGAAATCAGGAGCAAGTCTGGATGGAAAGTTGAGGAAGGCCTAGACGTATAAAAAACAAAGGGTTATAGGGCAAATTCTGACTTTGAGGCATTTTTATAGGACTTCAGCATGAATCATGAATCGTACTGGCTGGGCAGAGCTTCCCCATCTCAGGAGAGGGATGTAGTGGGTGTAGGGGATGAAGTGGGGGAACATTCCCCTCCCCTGGGCCCCCCAGCCCAGGTCACAGGGTGGGAAATGTCCACCCGAGAGCCCTGGCCCAATTACCCAGTAACACCCCCAAGCTCTGAAGATCTAAAGATCCCCTGAATAATCCTATTCAGGGAGAAGAATTATAACCATGAAGAGTAAAAACAGGGGAAATGGGATCCTTCCTCAGGCCCCTGGCAGACACAGGGAGGACAATAGGGAAATAAGAGCTAACACGAAAGTTTCCCTGAGTATGTCCTCAGCCACCGCGGTTTCAGATGAGAATTTCCAGAGGCAGGAACTAGAAGAATATTATGATTTTCTTTGGGGGATTAATTACTTTGCCGCTTGTTACCTTTTGTTAGAGGCATGACACCCCGTAACCTTGTTGCACAAGGCATCAGATGTCCTTTTAGGTATCATTTTTGGAAGAAAAATGGGGTTTTTTTCCCATTTGAGCCCGCAAATTATTTCTTACTGCTAAAACCCCATGAATTTTTAGGCAAGCAGACACCAAAACGTGCTACAAATGACACGGACGGGTGTTTGAGTGCTCTGGGTGAAAATAAATAAATAAAAGGCAGTCCTTTCCTCCTGCTCACATTTGCTGGAGACGCATATCCCCTTACAAATAATAAAAAAAAAAGTATTAAGAACATGTTATGAAAAATAACAAAGAATAGCAGAGAAATCAGAAAGTGAGTGGCACTTCAGATGGAGTTTAGCAAATTAAGTCATTGACCTGAAGAGGAGATTAATACCAAACAAGGTGCCCCTTCTTCTGAAGTAATGAATATTCTTCAAACAGCAAGGGAGCACTGACTGCTGTTTGATGCTGATGACATTGAAAATTTAGGAGAACAGAAATTCCATCATTTTTCATTTGTATGCAAATGCGCCTGTTCCAGAAATTAACCCCTGAACCCCATGTCAGTTTTCATCTGGAGGAATTCTCTTTGCTAGCATCACACAGCGCAGCCTGGCTGCTTTCCTGGGGTCACTGGGGCTTCCCCACACAGAACAACACAAAACCCTAAAACAAGAGAAAGAGGAAAAAAAGGGAAAAAAAAAAAAATAGGAAGAAAGTAGAGTTGGGGGGGAAATTGGCCAAATCATGCCAGGCTTTGTTTATCCCCATTAATGGTGCATAAAGGAGCAATAGAGGGAAAAGCATGTTGTAAAATGCACATCCCTAATGCAGGGCTCTGGGTTCTGGCATAATTGTAATGCAAAATGCAGTCCCTACCTCTTTAGGCAGAGCAGCAGCCACTAATCACTTCCACTGGTGTTAAGGTGAACCATGGGCCAATATACAACCTATATTACTCTTCCTTTCAGCTGGGGCTTCCACTGTTAAAAAGTTCCTTTGTCACTTAGCACCTTAGACAAATGCTACTATCTGCATGTGAAGGGGAAAGAGATGATGGAGGTTTCTTAATTGATGTGGATTTAATTATGCTAATTTAGACAGCTGTAAAGCCCTTTCAGTATAGCTGCATAATGGGACCAGCAAATACAGGTGTCCTTCACTGCAGGCGCTTAATGTTTAACCTTAGTCGTTTTGTAAGGAAGGGAAAATGCAAAGTAATAGTTAACCAGCAGAAAGCTCTGTTTCTTGAGGACCTAAAGAGGACACTTCTCTTTGATTCTTCCTACAATCCCATACAGGGCTGCAGAAATCCACACACGCTGAGCAGAGCACAAATAACTTTTCATTGCAGTGATGCCCACTCCAATGGGTGAAGCTGAGGATGAAACGAGAACATTTGGGTCTGCCACAGAGTCCTCATGGGGTGCCCTTCACTTAATTTAGGCTACATCCAACAAATTCTTAATTTAAGACAGCTTTTCATCTTCCTTCTTCACCTCTTTCTTTTTTAATCCGTTATATCCAACCACTCACAGCATCATCAATGATTAAAAAGAATTATCAGCATGTCTTCTAAGGGTGTTTCATAGAATCATAGAATCACCAGGTTGGAAGAGACCCATAGGATCATCAAGGCCAACCATTCCTATCAAACACTAAACCATGTCCCTCAGCACCTCATCCACCTGTGCCTTAAACACCTCCAGGGAAGGTGAATCAACCACCTCCCTGGGCAGCCTGTTCCAGTGCCCAATGACCCTTTCTGTGAAATTTTTTTTCCTAATGTCCAGCCTGAACCTCCCCTGGCAGAGCTTGAGGCCATTCCCTCTTGTCCTGTCCCCTGTCACTTCGGAGAAGAGCCCAGCTCCCTCCTCTCCACAACCTCCTTTCAGGTAGTTAGAGTGAGCAATGAGGTCTCCTCTCAGCCTCCTCTTCTCCAGGCTAAACACCCCCAGCTCTCTCAGCCGTTCCTCATAAGACCTGTTCTCCAGCCCCTTCCCCAGCTTCGTTGCTCTTCTTTCCGTTATGTCTTACCTAGAACCCTCTGAGATTGCTGTGCCTCTAACCTTCCCAGTATCCCTCACTCTATGTCTTAACTCCTTCCTCTAGGCTGAAGCCGATGCTTCCAGTGACCATCCACAGATCCATTTCCCAGTGTCTGTGTTTGGCTAGCTCAGCTCCTGAAAGTGGCCACACACCATGTAACATCAGTGCTGTTTGAAGAGGTGGGTGTAAGTGCTTGTCCAAAGGTGTGGAAGGAATCATTCAGCTTTTTTTTTTTAATATAGGGTGAATCACAGCCCAGAAGTGCCTGTGTCTCTTTGGTGGTCACAGGTAGCTTCAGTGGCTACGTGCCTTGTGTTGAGGTGCCTGCATGTGACCTCAAGGCTCTCCTGTTTGGTAGCCCTGTTTCATTTGTACGACCACTAAAAAAAAAGAATTTTAAAATTTTTTTCCAGAATATAAGTTCATATTTTTCAAGCACTTCATAGAACAACCAGGTTGGAAGAGACCCATCGGATCATCAAGTCCAACCATTCCTATCCAACATTAAACCATGTCCCTCAAGACCTCATCCACCCACGCCCTAAACACCTCCAGGGAAGGTGAATCAACCACCTCCCTGGGCAGCCTATTCCAGTGCCCAATGACCCTCTGTGTGAAAAACTTCCTCCTAATCTCTAGCCTAAATCTCCCCTGGCGGAGCTTGAGGCCATTCCCTCTTGTCCTGTCCCCTGTCACTTGGGAGAAGAGCCCAGCTCCCTCCTCTCCACAACCTCCTTTCAGGTAGTTGTAGAGAGGTACTTGTTAGAGTAGATAAAAAAGCTTTGGCATACAAGTTCCGATAGCAAATTTAGGTGTTATTGCTACATCACCCACCACTGATACCTTGCTCAGAAAGTTGGACTTTGGGTTGTGCATTCCTCCCACAACATCTCTTTTTAGGGAGTGCTGCCAAACTGGTGAATACACGGGAATTACACACTACAGCATCAGATGGAGTTGATTTGTGTAAGGCAGGAGAGGGCAGATTAAATCCAGGTGTACAAAGCAATCTGCTGCTACATCTTCTTTGGGTCTCCCGGGGGCAGCGATAGCAGAGATAACAGGAAAATTTCTTTCCCACCGGGCAGCACCGTGCGCAGTCCCACTCTGTGATGGGAGCCACCCTGTATATCTGTGTCTGCCTCCATTGTGGTGGCACCTGGATACCACATTGTCTCTAACAGTTCCTAAAGTGCAGCTGAAATGGGTTTTTATCTCATTGTACTTTGAGGTTATGTGATTTGTCCAAGGTCATTGAGAGCAAGGATGGAAGTTCAGATTTTGACTTCCATTGCCTCCAAACCTTCCCAGTACGTTCCTAGTCAAACATATGGAGGTGGCAGGAGAGCTGGCCTGGCTGGCGTCATAGTCTGGAGCACTACTCCTTCATTATTAAAGCAAAGGGAGCTATCAGATGGAAGCAGGACCATGGGAGCTGCCCAATCTCTAGGCAATCGTAGAATCACCAGGTTGGAAGAGGCCTGTTCTCCAGCCCCTTCACCAGCTTCGTTGCTCTTCTTTCCTTTATGTCTTACCCAGAACCCTCTGAGATTGCTCTGCCTCTAACCTTCCCAGTACCTCTCACTCTATGTCCTAATTCCTTTCTCCAGGCTGAGACTGATGCTCCCAGTGACCATCTACAGATCCATTTCCCAGTGTCTGGGTTAGGCTAGCTCAGCTCCTGCAAGTGGTCACACACCATAGAATCATAGAACAACCAGGTTGGAAGAGACCCGTTGGATCATCTAGTCCAACCATTCCTATCACACACTAAGCCATGCCCCTCAGCACCTTATCCACCCGCCCCTTACACACCTCCAGGGAAAACGACTCAATCCCCTCCCTGGGCAGCCTGTTCCAGTGCCCAGTGACCCTTTCTGTGAAATTTTTTTCCTAATGTTCAGCCTAATTAACCAGCTTCCAAGCCTGCAAATTCTGCTAGTTAGACACAGCTGGTTGTCCCCAAACACTAAATCTCCTTGTCCACCCAGCTCCTCCTCAGGAACAGGCAACTGCAAATGGCCAGACAGCTATAATATACGTGTATTACAAGCGTTAGCTTGACAGGCTTACTGGTGACAGTGTCAGTCATACTTCACTTTGTCCTCCTCCTGTGGTCCAAGGCTGGATTCAATGCCCATGGGCCCATGCTGGGCTTGCACAGCAGCTGAAGGGCCAAATGCCTATTAATCTGGAAGATCTCCTTTCCAGCAACAGCACCTGACTTCCTGACCAGCTTCCCCAAGGTCTTTTTGGTTGTTCTGGCAGCTGGGATATGGACTATGTGCTCAGGGTTAGGTCAAGTTTTCCTTTTGGCTGCTTGGAGCTCTTTGATGCCATTTTCCTTGACTTATACTTGGTTACGGGGAATGGTCTCTATTACATTTTCAAATAACCTGATATCCATAAGAAAGGCTTTGGGGGAGGTTTTATTTTAAGTGTTATCCACTCTTACATTTGCCTGGTGCAGAAATGTAAGAATTGGTCCTAGAGCCAACCAAATCCTGGTGCTTAGCCCAGCAGTATATCAAGTTTCTTTCGCATATCCAGAATAAAAACGAACAGACTTTTGAACAGGGACAGCCAACATACAACATACTAATGTAAGCACTCTGCTCTGTATTTTAACAGATTTCAGGAATTTGTGGGAATTCTCTCTAACGTTGGAGAGTAAAAGATCTGAAGAAATACTCTTGCAAAAAAATAAAAAGAAAAATACAAACGGGTGCTTTGATAACTATAAAGTTGCTTTCTTGGACCAAAAGCCCACATTAGGAACCAAATAAAATATTTAAAGGCAAAAGCCTTGCAGAATTTCCTCCCGTGAAAGGGAAAATATGGTCTATGCTATACCAGATCCTCCCTTTGCAAAATCTGTTTAGGAGTTGCCATGAAACAAAAAGTATTCAACAAAAAGCTTGACAATTTTTGTTAAAGTTGCATTTATATATATTTATAGGAACGGCTGGTTTGATTTTTCTTTAAATCCAAGTGTCAAGTTGCATTTGAGACCACATATAAATATAATTTTGCTCTCACATAATGCTTTTGTATCTCGTGTAATTCCATTTACTGCAGTGGTGTTACCTTTCAGTTACTCTAATGGGAACAAGAGCAGAATTATACCGATAAAAAAAAAGCTTCTTACAGAAATATAGAAAGAAAGAACACAGGAATAAACACTTCCTCTGGCTTACTTAATGTATTTGTTTGTCCAAATTGTAAAACAGATATTTATTTCAAGAAATATTGTTTGATCAGCAAGAGTAAACAGTGATATAAACTCCAAGAAGCAGTTTTCACATTCATCAAACAACACCTAACTAAGATTAAGTTTAGTCGATCAGCTAGAAGAAACAAAAAAAGGTTTTGGGTCACACAATTATAATCTTCTGTTTCCCAACTTTCTTAGAAATCTCTGTCTAAAAATAAGTCCAGCATCCGGATGCCTTGAACAATTGGTTTATTTTGAAACTTATAAAAACTCTTATTCCGCCCTTAGCCATCTTGAGGTCTTGATGCTTACGCTTAGCACTGCTATATACCGCTTTCCATCCCCAAAGCACTTTACAAACATTAGCTAATTAATCCTCACAACACCCCTGTGAGGTATGTAGGTAAGTATTGTCATCCAATTAGGTAAGTATTAAGCACTGTTATCCCACCAGATAAGTATTAAGGTCTCCCATTTTACTGGGGATCCTGAGGACAACAGGTTAAGTTACTTACCACAGGTCACAGGGGGAGTCAGTTGAATAAAACTTGGGATGCTCTGGTTTCTTGCTTGCTATTCAGGCATCTGGGGCTGCTTCCTTGACAAACGGATCCATTGTTATCCACAGGGAATTCAGGGCCTTCTGCACCCCTCCAAGATACAGAGCAAAGGGTACAATGCATGGAAAAGATGTGCCTGAGAAGCACAGTAACCTCTCTCTTTGGAGTGGGCAAAGTTGACGTTGCCTAGAAAATTCCTCAAGAATTTTATTAAGAATAGAGGTCTCAGACTGAGATGATTTCCTGTAGGGGCACATGGAGATATATTCAAATATATTGTCAGACCTTGCTAATCAATACCTCCTTCTATCCCTTCCAATTTACCTTTCATAGAATCATAGAACAACCAGGTTGGAAGAGACCCACTGGATCATCGAGTCCAACCATTCCTATCAAACACTAAACCATGTCCCTCAGCACCTCATCCACCCACCCCTTAGACCCTTCCAGGGAAGGTGACTCAACCACCTCCCTGGGCAGCCTATTCCAGTGCCCAATGACCCTTTCTGTGAATTTTTTTTCCTAATCTCCAGCCTAAATCTCCCCTGGCGGAGCTTGAGACCATTCCCTCTCGTCCTGTCCCCTGTCACTTGGGAGAAGGGTCCATTTCCCTCCTCTCTACTAAAGTCTCACATCCAGTCCACAAACACATAAACCTAGCGAGCATGGTTTGCATCTCCTTAACATAAGAGTCTAATGTGAAGTCACATCTCAGAGGCTTCCAGATTTGTAGGTAAGCTTGAATCTACAAACACACCTGATGTGGCAAGTCCCTATGCAGAGGATCTAGAAACAGGACTAGCCAAGCACAGTTTGGGTTTTAATCTAGCCTCAACAGATGTCAAACTGGTGAAATAATGTCATCTGTCCCCCAGAGACAATGCCAGTGTGTGCATCTGCTTTTAATTTCACGTCTCTGCTAGAGGAAAAGTGAAAGCCCCTACTGTAACTCCACTTGGAGTTCTGCTTGCAAGTTAAAAAGAGTCTTGACTTATAGTCCTATGGGTTTTGTGAAGCTGTTAAATTCTAGAACAGCATAAACAAAAAAAACCCAAAAGCAACATTCACCCCAAGCAAGCCTGCTACAAGCTGTGACCCCAGGCAGGGCACATTTCAGGGTCTGTCCAAGGACCCAGCATTCACTGATATGTGATGGACAATCATAACTGTTCCCTGCTTAGCCATGTGGTACTTGGCTAACAGCAACATTATCCTGTGGGAGCAACTTGGGTGTGATAGCAGCAATTCTTCCAAACACTGGGGACCAGCAGAACAATGTTTATCCTGGAGAAGAGGAGGCTGAGGGGACACCTCATTGCTCTCTACAACTATCTGAAAGGAGGTTGTACAGAGGAGGGAGCTGGGCTCTTCTCCCAAGTGACAGTGGACAGGACAAGGGGCAATGGCCTCAAGCTCTGTCGGGGAGGTTCAGGCTGGACATCAGGATGAAATTTTTCCCAGAAAGGGTCATTGGGCACTGGCAGAGGCTGCCCAGGGAGGTGGTTGAGTCCCCTTCCCTGGAGGTGTTTAAGGGATGGGTGGATGAGATGCTGAGGGACATGGTTTATTGTTTGACAGGAATGGTTGGACTCAATGATCCAGAGTGTCTCTTCCAACGTGGTTATTCTATGATTTTATGATGCTCCAGCTCTAACTGGAGCTGAGGCAAATCCCAAGCGTAAAAAAAGAAAATTACCTCGACTAGATTTCAACTGAGCTGATTTATGTTTTCAAGTGGAAGGCGGTTTTAGCCGAAGTAAACTACACAGTTTTTAGATCATTCAAAATTCATGGCAGTTTGATCCCACAGGACGTCAAACAAACACAAATGATTTGCCAGGAATCCCTATGAATTGAAACAACCAAACCTTGTGCAGTTCCAGCAAAAGTCTTAAACCAGTTCTAAGAATGAAGAAAGAAAAAAACTGGATTAAAATAGAGAATTTTTATTTCACTCATCGACACATCTCCAACGCAATGCACAACCAAATCAAATGCACACAAAGCAGTAGTCTGAACATCTAACATCTTGAAACTCAAAAAGCCCTCCAACCCACAAACCAAAACCAAATAAACAGATGGAAATAAAAGTAATGAAAAATAGAAGGTAGACTTAGATTCTGTTGCATTCTTTGAAGTGGTTTTACTTCAGCATCAATCCAAAATTAAAATAAGAATAAATGGAAGAAAACTAACACAAAAAGCAGGTAATAGATATAATATGTATTACAGTCATGAGAAAGAAAATAGTCAACCAAAACTGTGACAAGAATGTGCTTAGTTACTATATTAGTTCAAGCTTGGTCTGCCAGTATTTTTTTTTTTTCTTTCTTTTTTTTTTTTTTTTTCAATGCACTGGTCATCAGTGTCTGCCAAAAAAATTTTCATGAATTTGTGCAATCCCATTTCCCCAAAGCAAAGGAAATGATGTTTCACCACAACCGCAAGACTCAGCTGTAGGTTTTACACCGTGGTTTGGAGCTATAAACTAAGAGGGTGACATGACATCCCCCTGTCTAAATCAAGAAGACGAAGCAAGGAGTGAAATTTCAGTGTGGGTTATGCAAAATGAAAGGATTGAAAAATGAAAAGAGCATTCACTTCATGTTGTTCCTTTAAAACATTATCACATAGCTCCTTTTTTTTTTTTTTCTAACCTGACCTTTTTTTTCCCCAACGGTTTGTCTATAACTTAATATAACTAATTCTTTTGAAATAATGTTCACAGTTAGCATAATTGGTGTTATATAGTTCTAATGTACATTACAGAATATTCTGTCACTAGACACTAAATTGAAATTTTAAAGAAAATGATAGAAATAGCTGTAAGGGAAAAAGTACCCTTTTAAATCTAATTTGCTATGCACCGCAGTAGGGTAATGGATGCAATGAAAGTTCCTTTATTGAGTTCCCATGTCCAAAAGGTATTTAGGTAGCAAAGGATGTTAAGCAGACCCCCTGCGCTCCTCCTTTAAGTAAAGATAGCAGGAAATAAGGTATATAGGTTTGTGTCCTCCTGATTTTTATTTCCTCAGGAGTACAACTTATGCAAAGGGCACCTTAGGCTACTTGGAGGATCACAAAGGGTGCCCTCAACCCCCTCGCTGTCTGCATGAATAGAAGCATCTAAAGGATGGCTGAAGCCATACAGCGAGTTAAATCCTTCAGGTGGGTCTTTTCAAATTCCAATAGTGAGGAGTTACTGGAGAATTGGTAAGGATTTCACTAGGCCCCAGCAGGTTTGAGATCAAAAGCCCTGGTTAAATAAAAGCCTGTTGGGAAATCTTAAAACCTCTTTGTAATGTAACTTAAAAAAGTTAATACAAAGAGCCCTTAGACTGAAGCCTGTAACAGCATGAACAAAGAGTATATCAAAACTGATTCCATTAAGGGAAGGCAGACAAATAAATTCATTTAATTTAAAGAGAAATCAGATATATTACTCTGCTAAAAACTAAAAAGCATACCAGAAAAAAAAAAAATAACAACCATATTTTACAATGCACACGCGCATAGAGCTGTGAATAATAGAAATGACATACATCAAATCTATTTATACATATCTCTCCCTACACAGTACAGAACATTATATACACACATATACGTTTAAGTATCATTTTATCCAATATGTGCATGTGTGTGTGTATAATTCTAGTATATACATATTTTTATCATTTATGAGGCCTCATGCTGGGCTTTCAAAGCCGCCGCTCGATATAGCTGTACCCAGAAAAACACAGCTGAAAGAGCCCCTACATTCAAAATGACACAAGACATTTTTTTCAACCCAATTAATTAAAAAAGATGGGTGCTCATCAGTCAGCTGGCACAGGTTTTTTTTTTTTTTTTTTTTTTCTTTCTCCATCATATTGCCAAAGTGTCACAGTGTTAGTTGTGCAGCATGTTTAAAACAAAAAAATCTGGGACTAGGATTTAGATAGCATTTATTAGCTGACCCCCTTCCTGAGTAGCTCTTACACTTTTAAGTCATTGGGGGTCATTGGGGGCAGAGGAAAGGAGAGGTGTAGAATCATATAGAATCATAGAGGGTGGAAAACACCTTTAAGATCATTCTCTTGGTGATCACAGAATCATAGAATCATAGAACAACCAGGTTGGAAGAGACCCATCGGATCATCGAATCCAACCATTCCTATCAAAATAGGAATAAAAATAGTTTCAGGGGTTGGTAGCATGAAAGAGGGTCTAGGGAATGAGAGTGGGTTCCATTCCCCCAGTAAATGTGAACGTAGTGAGCTCAGGGTTAGCAATATTTAACTAAAATGTCAGCTTTATTATAAGGAGAAAAGTTTGGGGTTTTTTTAATTCCTGTAGAACATTAAACACTGATTTTTGCAAGCATTCAACCCTCATTTGTACAACACATACATCTCCCTTTTCTAGCTGCACAGCCCATGAAATCTGTGAGAGGAATATAATTGATCCGATGAGTCTCTTCCAACCTGGTTGTTCTATGAGTCTATGATTCTATGAAACGCTGCCCCTGCAGCAGGCACAAACCAGACTTTGTCTCTGTACTCTTATAAGAACAATTTTTCTGAAGATTAGAAATCAGCAACATATCTCACATATGGTGCCTTTCATCAGCAATAGTTTCACAACCTACACTAATGCTGCAAATTTTATTTCTTTCTTTTTTTTTTCCTTTAGACCCCTAATGTGTACAGCAATTTAAAGTCTTTTAACTGTAGATATGGTTATCATGTCAGCAATGCCATCACTGGTTTTCTTGGGTGGATCCTACCAAATTAGTGGAGGGACCACTCTTTATCAGTGAGTTATTCCTCTGTGCACAACATCACTGTGGTGTCTGCTGGAGAACTGCCCCTCACAACAGCAGCCCTGGAAAATGGGCAAAAAGAATGCCAGATCCAGGGAAAGCCAAGTAAAAAGTTATCGGTGTTGGTCTCAGTGCTGTGACTGACATCCTTTCATTAACAAGTATCTGAGAATCACAATGTTACTTGTGGCTCCTTCCTTGAGAGAAACCATCTCCAGAAGAACCATATCTAATAATATCAAAGGTTGTGGTGGTTTCTACATCGCCGGCAGTTTTTAGACCAGTAGAGGATGAGGTTTTCTGGTTCAAACTGGAATTAATTGAGGGAAGTCATATGGCTTGTGTTATACACGTGACACCAGATGATCCAAACAGTCCTTTCTTGGCCTTATAAGCTACAAATAACCTTGTGGAGGTACTGCTCTCCTGTGGATTAGTGGCAAACCGATGCTACTCCTGCTTGGATAAGTTTTCTGATCTAAATACCATCCAGACCTGCATGGTCTACAGGATTTGACTGGATCACGGTCTCAGACTGAGCCACTGGCAATTAACACCAGACGTGTGACAAACCAGGGTAGGACACGCTTCACTTCAGGTGCAGTGTGATTGTGGAGTATCATTAATAACTATGCAATGAACTAGGTATGAAGAAAAATAATTTTGCTATAAGGAGACTTGTTATTTTATACTTGTTATCTTTACACCACCTTGCACCGTAAAAAGCTCAGACGATCAGACACCGAGGAGCACTTTGGTTTTGAATTAATCCGATTCATTTGTAAGAGCAGGGTATGATTATGGCCATTTTCTAGTTCATAAAAATCGTAAGATCCCAGAATTACATGGGTAACAGGACAACCTATTCCCATATGGAAAAACAAGCATATGGGTACTTGTCTATCTTGCTCGGATTACAAGGCAGAGGAAATACCTGGCTGAGCAGTGCTCAGGAATTATCAGGTGGATGATATTACAGGAGCAAGCTGGGTCTTTATTTATTTGCTTTACAAGGACGCCTCCGAGTTCAGGTTGTTCGAGTTACATAAATGCTAAGCTTCCTCCAGACCAGCTCCCTCCAGACCAACCTCCCCAGCCTTGATCGCTCTAAATACTTCATTGCGATCGGTCAGTGAGGTTTACAGAAAGCTGGGAAGTCCGTGTGACACAAACCCCTCCAAACCAGAGGTGAACTCAGTCTCAGTCACCATCTTGAAGTCAACTAGAAATATGTATTAAAGTCAGATATCTTTCTTTCTATTCCTATCTCTAACCATGCTTCGTTTTACCCCTAGGATAATTTGGCATGTAGAAGGAAATGTGTCGTTTATTAAGTCAACAACCACTTCCTTTAGTACCTACAAAAATTTCTTCCGAGGTTTCCCTTTCAAGTACTGACGCTATTTAGATTTGCAAGCTGAGACCATAGCAGAAGGTGGAAAAAACTCGCAGTCGTTACATTGATTAAGCAGCTGCTGAAATTTGGCTTTTCAGCATGACACCTCTATTCTCTGAATGTGTGGCCTACTGCAATGTAATCAATTTGCCTGTGCAGGCTCCAAAACCCCAGAGCCACACAATGCAAAAAGGCAATCTTCTGCCCTCTTTGACCACAATAAGCAACATTACCGAAATCACTGCTCCCGTACAAGTGTCGCGTGACCCCATATTTGTAGGCAGCAGAGTATGACTTCATTAAAAATCATATGCTGTCTTAGGGACTTCCGAGCTTTTGCGAGGCGAGCCAGCATCAGAGCAGCATATGTCTGAAACTGATAGTAAAACGGGTAATGCCTTAAACCCCACCTCTCTCCTGTTATTTACATACGTATCTTTCATCTGACACAGGCTTCCCCTCCAGCACCTTGAATATATCAGTCCTAAGGATGAGACTTTAAGTTCAAAGAGTGCCATTCCCGAATCAAAGTGAGGGGTTATCAAGTGAGGTGCGCCAAGCAGTAAGACAAAACATATGCATTTTTAATAGGTAGCCTCTCCTCCCCCTGAGGAAGCCAAGAAGAGAGATGCTGTGAAGTTTCAGCAGAAAACAAGTTCAGTGCGTTTATGCTCAAGCTGCCATTCGCAAAAACAAAATTCATAACTCTCACATATCTTTGCTAGATGTTTTCCAAGCGCTCTTCAAGGCACAATGGTCCCACCACCCTTGCAGTCCTACTGACCAGGTGAACTCATCTCCGTGTAGCTCTGTAAAAGAAGACAAGAAAAAAAAAAAAAGGGAAGGGGGGGAAAAAAAAAAGAAGAAGGAAAAATAAAAATAAAAGGCCATGAAAGAGAAACAAAAATCTCAACAGGTCTGCATGGAATTTCAGCAGCACTTTATTTATTAATGCATATGTAGCTGCGATTGTAATCCAGCTCCCAAAGACAGATCTGTAAGGAATAGGCCACATGCTGATTGACAGCAGCCATAATTCCATACAATGAGACTGTATTAAATTGTTTGATGTGATATGATACTCATCACTTGTAACTGATCAAACATACTGCTGCATCAAACAGTATTACAATACAATCAGGCTGGATACGGTTCCTGCCAAGGCTGTTCATCACATTGCACACTTCTGCATTAAACATATCTATTAATAGCATTGACAAACTCCTATCCAAATTCTTTTTTTTTTTTTCCCAAAGAATTGTACAACACGAAATGTACAAAGAAATCCATACATAATGCTTTGCAGTTAGAGGCAGAATTTCTGTTGGCTGAATGTTTCCACATGAAAGGCTTTGCTGATTTGGGGATTTTATTTTTTTTTTTTGTAGGATAATACCAAAACTCGCAAACCTGTGCCCCAAAACAGAGATGAGATCATAGAATCATAGAATCATAGAATCAGCAGGTTGGAAGAGACCCACCGGATCATTGAGTCCAACCATTTCTATCAAACACTAAATATTTCAAATGCCTATTTTTTCCTTTCCTAAATGCAAAAAATAAAATGGAAAATTGAATATTTTTTTTACCGAGATTTTACTTTTGCTATGTTCCCCCCTCAGGACAGCCGCTCGAGCTTGTCATCTTGCAGTAGGGAGCTGTGCTTGCTAACACCGACCCTTTTAGAGGTGGGAGACATAAATAAAAGAAACAAATTCCTTGTCACCACTGTTCCTGCTGCAGACATAGAGGGTGATACGCTGCAGCCCATGGGAGACAGGGCTCGCTGCAACATTAGAACTGTAGGGGCTCTCTCAGATGCAGATTCTTAAATGAGACTGGGTCTCTAGAGGGCAGAGGTCAGCTGTCCTCAAATCTGTGTGAATGCTAGATTAAGTTTATTAATCTCCCTGCTTTCACTCAAAAACCAAATTATAGGATGGTTAAATGTTAATGCCTGGGAGCTTGTGGGATGATGAATGCCCTCAGCTACCGCTGCTAGAAGGAACGCAAGGTGTTCAGACCCCAAAAGGGTATTAGAAGTCAGTGTGACGCACCAGGGAATATATTTTCCCTGTGAATCACCACATGCCCTACACCTGGTGTGCATTTTGTTTACTGTTCTGACAAGCAGCTACCCTCAGACAGTTGCTGGATGGAAAGCTGTTGGTCTCAACTCCAGTACCAGGCTAGAGATCAGGAGGAAGTTTTTCAAAGAAAGGGTCATTGGGCATTGGAATAGGCTGCCCAGGGAGGTGGTTGATTCACCTTCCCTGGAGGTGTTTAAGGTGTAAGTGGACGAGGTGCTGAGGGACATGGGTTAGTGTTTGATAGGAATGGTTGGACTCGATGATCTGGTGGGTCTCTTCCAACCCGGTGATTCTATGATTCTATGATACCGACTGCATTGCAGGGCATTACCTCAACCACAGTGCTTTATATAGAATTTATACCTGTGCTTGGGTAAGAAATACCTGCCCCTCCACACTGAGTCTCCAGGAACTGCATGAAACCAAGCATGCAATGAACATGATATTTAGAGACCGCGTATTTCATAAAACTATCCCAGCCTGTGAAAATGAAGTGATAAATGAGTATGAGGGTTCTATGTAATTCCTTGTGGGCAGGTATGCACATCACAATTGGACAATCTGCCCTTTAGATCGCTCTCTCAGCTGGAGACACCAAGGATCGCATAGCCGTGGAAAATACAAGGTAATATACAGGAATGCATGTCTGAACCTGGCATAGGACACACAGAACCACTTTTTGAGCTGGGAAAGTATGCATTCTACATTTATGCATCTTTTCAAACTGCAGTGACAAAAGTTGTCTTTTTCTCCTGCTTTTCACTCCTGTAGTGTCAGTGTGAGCTGGGCTACGTGTGGCACAGCAGCAAATCTTCTCTGTTGATGGAACCAGCTCCTCAGAGGTTACTTAATAAAGTAACTTAAGGTTACCTTGATAGGAATGGTTGGACTCGATGATCCGATGGGTCCCTTCCAACCTGGTTGTTCTATGATTCTATGATTTTAAGAAAGGTCTGCAAGGTATTTCCTCTTTCTAGTTAGAAAGAAAAAAAAAAAAAGTCTTTCAAGATAATAAACTATCTCAGAACAGTACGATGAAAAGTTATAGGAAAAGACTGGAAAGGACTTTCACCCTGTGATCTGGTGGGTCTCTTCCAACCTGGGGATTCTATGATTCTATGGCCAGTTTTTAGCAGTAACAGCTTGGAGCTGTACATAGAGCTAAAGAAGCCGTAAGTTTCTGTCTGGGTGTAGCTAAGTAATTCAAGATGCTCCAAGTTAAATGTAACAGTAGAAAGGAAGAAGTTCAAAAACAAAGTCCCAGGCATTTCAGCGCAGCATATAGTATGCTAAATTGTGGCATTACAGAAATTGCTTAGAGTTTGGCCACAAGACCAGCTTCATACTGCACCAGTGTTTTGCCAGGGCTGGGTTCCAGCAAGCCCAGACGTTATTCCTTTCACCTGTGTTTTTTTTTTTTTTTTTTTTTTCCACCCCTGTTTGTTAACACAAACCCCCAAACTCCCGCTGCATCGGAGAATTACAGCCCTTGTCCTGAATGCACCTCTCTGTTTAGCAAATCAGCGCAACCAAAAAGTCACCGCGCACCAGGCAAAGATAACTGCAAATCTGTCCTTACCCTCCCCGCACCACCTGAGTGCCGCTATTATTCCTCATCCTTGGGGAAAGGACCCCATATGTGAGTTTCAGAAGCCACCTCCAAGCATCATTATCAATAGTAGGATGAACTGCAGCTGGGATGCACTGAGAAGGCACAGTAATACTCACCCTAATCTCTGCATTCATCTCACTGGCCCTCGCTAGGAAGTTTAAGTACATTTACTGGGGATTCTTCAGCCCTTGAAAGGTAGGAAGACATCTATGAGGCTTGACGTCCTAGCTAATTAACTCGGGTTTGGAAAAAGAAAAAAATCTTCTTATCTACTTAACTTGGAGACACTCTCTTTGTTTTTAAGCCTGCAGCCTACCTTCTCTTTAAATGCACAGTGCATACAACTCAATAGTATGGAATGTATTATTTTTAACAAGGACCTATTTTAACTTGGAGTCAAAAGTGCTAGAATTTGACTTTTTTTTTTAAAAAAAATCATTTGCATTAACAGCTGAATGATAGTGTATAACCTGTGTTTTGCAAGACAGGCTACAGAATTATCCCGTCCGTAAAAATACAGGAACATGAATGTGTGAATCAGTTGAAAATTAATATCCTCCCCCTCCCAAAACTAATAAGGAGTTTAAAAAAAATCTGATTTTTTTGTTCCTTGTTGCCTCAAAGGAGGGAATATTGAGGCTGGGAGAAAGTGACTGAATTCATGCCTGTAGTAGTTGAGGCACACAAGTATTTCATGCAGTTCGTCTGACAGGAGCACAGACGTGAGCAACTCCTGTAACATCCCTCGCTCAGAATTAAACTGCACTGAAATTTCCTGCAAATTGCACAGAGTGATTTTAAATCCTCACCATATTCCTAGCAGATAGAACAGTGGCATGATTGACCAAGCTTTTATTTTTTTTTTTTTTTTCTTCTTCTTTTTTAAAGTACACATATGATGATGCATCATAGTTATAAACAGATGGTATTTGGCCTCCTTCCTATTCTCAACATTTGGAATTCCTAAACTATGTGAATTAAACAATAATATTTTATAAACATACAAGGGATTTTGCTCACTGCTTTGTTAACATAGAAATTATACAATGCTGACATTTATTTAAATTTTAAAAAGTAAACAAGAGTGTGTATTGAATTAAAGCAAACTAAAATCAACAGAAAGAAATATGTTCCGCGCGCACATTACCTACCATGGCACAGGCCTTTTTAGGGGAGACATAATGGGATGAAGCACAAATTGTAGCTTAGACAGTCTGATCCTTTGTGCTCGAAAGGCTCATTTAACACCTCACTGTAAACAACGGATATTTATACCATAATTGGCCGGTTGACCATCAGTTGTTCATTTACTATCTAACCCGCTATTATGGAGTTAAAAGAAGTTCCTTTCTGTCGGCTTTTCGAGGAGTGAAAGTGTGTTTGCAATTTTAGTACCAACTGGATTCAGTCTAACACTTGTACTTAGTATGAGAAACATTTTCATAATACCAAAATTTGGGGGAATGAGAGTATTCCTGCCAGAAAGTATTGGTTCTCAGAAGAAGAATTCTGTTTGCTCGGTTTCCTCTTTCCTCTCCGTTTTAACCCCTTTTTAGGTGCCTCCCTCACCGCGCGAAACGGAGAAGCACTTAGGTTTTAATCACTATTCCCAGGTCTGCAAAGAGGTTCTGTGATGAATAAATAATGAATCAGAGATTTTAATCAGTGTTATGATTTTTGAAACGGCTAATTATCATTGTTTACAGACATGCCTTCCCAATGTATTTCCTTGTTTTCCCTTCAAAGCTCCAAGGGTTAAGCCCCTCGCAATGCATCCCTCCCCTTCCTCCTCATCGCTCTCTTCTCTTTGGGGATTTGGGGGTATTTTTTGTTTGGTTGGGGTTTTCCTTTTTGGAGCACAAGCTGAGGAGAGATGGAGCCGCGCAGCCAGAGGTGCGCGGGGCTGGGGGAAAGCAGCCGCTCCGCACCCGCGGAAAAGCCACCGTGGGGGGAAACTACTGTATTTTTTCCATCTGTACACAGAAATATTAAAAAGCAATCTCAATTTCCAAACAAGCCGGGGCGCGCTACCGCCTGCATCTTCCCATCTCAGCCCCAACCTTGATCCTTTTCAGCTTTACCAGGGTGGGAGAAGCCTTTTCCCCAGGGTGGGATATTGGGTGTCACTGTCCCACTCCTCTCCGTGTCAGATGGAGCTTGGAGCAACTGGTTCACCCCGATGCTCCCTGAATCCTGCATCTCCAGCATCCCTGGGCTCCAGCAGCCGCATCCCGCGCCTCCTCCCCGTGAAGTGTTCGCCGCTGCTGCTGCTTCCACAGAAGGAGGGTGATAAGTTGCAACTCAGTTATCCAGCACTTGATTATCAGTTTCCAGCAACAGCTGTTTATCCTCGCTAAAGATGCAAAGAGATATCAGAAGATAATGCAGCATTGCCATTTATTACTCTATAATTAAAGCTCTGACAGTGTTTCTATTATAAAACCTTATTTGCAAAGGTTCATAACTCAGAGGGAAAAATTTTCCTTCAAGACGAAACCTCGTTTACCAAGCTGGATCACTTAAAAAGTATTCCAGTTAAATCAGGTCAGCCTATTAGAGGGGGAAATTCTCAAGGACTTTCATTAAGGTGCTCATTTATATCTGCAAATAAAGAGTTGCAAAGTCCCACAGATCAAGGATGTAGAAGAGGAATTTTTTTAATTTTTTTTTTTTTGTGTGTGTGTGTGTGAAATCAAGGATTCACGGAAAGGTTCTAATATAATCCTTTAGGAAATTATCCCCATGAAAACAATTTGTTTGAAAGAAAATGCCCTCCGGTCTTTTCCACACAAACTAGTCTTGGGCTAGTACATGAGAAGCAAACTTAAAAGTGACTATGAGCAGAAATGAGACTGACTAATTCATTTCAACTGTCCTGACTGGAGCGAAAAACAAAGTAAACAGCTTGGATGGGGAAAGGTGAATTTAATTTTCAAGGCCCTTTAACTTTTAATAATCTGAGGAACAATATGGGAGGTACATTCTACCCTCCCAGTTATCCTGATATAAATTCATTCAAGATTCGTAGTGGTGTAATAGAGAAGCAGAATTCGCTCCACGATTTCTAACGAACTGCTGGCTCGGTCTTTAAAAACGCAATTAGAAAAATCTAGCCTCCTAATTCGGAACAGCTTTGAGCTAAGTCAGAGGTCTCGATGCTGCAAATGCGGCTGGAAGCCAGTCCACACCACGGCTCCTCGTGGTGCCTACAGCTCGACCAGAGCAGGGCTAGGAATGCTGGAAATGGTTTGCTACGAAATTCCCTGGTTATTTTAGGATTTTCTTTTCTATTATATGGGAAAAGACAACTCTCATGTGGAATAAACCTGTGTTTCCTGTGATCTTGAATAGTAAGACAAAAGGATTGTAGGATTAGGTGCCTGGCCTGTTATTGATGCAGGAGGCAGAGAGATGCTTGGTGAGACTGGCAGGAGTTGGTAACACCCATTCGGTTTTAACTCTGCACCCAAACTTGTATCAAAACGCTTGCAGTTGCTGTGTCAATGCATGGGAAACATCAATAAATATGAAGTAAGTCAAGGGCTAATTCTGTAATTTCACTCATAAAATTAGGTCTCTGCATACACCACTTACTCATGTGTGTAGGAACAACGGGACCAAGATCCCAATTTGTCTTCCTGACCTTTTGAAATGAAGGCTTTAAATGAAGCAGTGCAGAGAGACCGCAAGGCAAAGCTCCTCAGGTTGTTTTGGTCTAGAGCAGCCGGTGGGGAAAGACTCTCTCAGACCTCAGGGAATATTGCCTCCGACTGCCTCGAAGTCCTATGTCACCCTATTGACAGTGGACCTTGAAGAAGGCCAGGGTGGCCCCCAGTGTGAGGCCAACCTGAAGATCCTAGGAGTTGCGGTAAGGATATTTTCATCCTTGCTCTAGAGCAGCTGTGTCTTTGCTAAGAATGTAAGGAAATATCAGAAGATAACGCAGCACTGCTATTTATTACCCTGCAATTAAAGTTCTCACAGTGTTTCTATTATGAAACATTATTTTCGTCACTCAGAGGGACATTTATCCATCAAGATGAAGCCTCGTTTACCAAACTGAGCTGGGAATGTTTAAAGTACAGCTGATGAGTGAATAACCCAAACTGAGCACCACCTCACCACGGAGATGGGTGAAACCTCCTTCAGTCGTGGGGTCGGATCACGGTGTGCACTGAGGACAGCTGGAGCCTCCAGCTGAAACCACAGAGCTTTGGTGTATTGAGTCTGTTCACCACAACTCCTCAGCACAATGTCACAGCATCTCCTCTTTCCCCCTTTTTTTTCGGTTTGGAGAATGATTCACTGTGAAACTCGAACCAATTCGCTTTAATTATGACATGCCTCAGTTTCCTCATCAGCAAAACCAAAAAAACTTCCTTGTCAGTGCAAGTTGTGATAACATCAGTGAGCATTTAGGATACACTCTAGTAAGAAGTGCAAAGCAGTCCTTTTACTTAATTCTCCAGCTATAATTACTGCACCTACTCACTGACTTGAGGAAGACAACTTCTACTCAACCACCCTAAATGCCTAGATGCTGGGCTTTGGTCAAGCAGCGACGAGGAGGAAGCAGCACAGAAGGCAGATGATAGCTGCAAAATTATAACTCTGCAGTGATAGGAAAAATATCTGAACACTTACCGTTGGATCTCCCTTGGGATTTTCGATCGCTTAATGGAGTAACTTTAAAGAGAGGTACCACATGGTCTCACTCACACTGAAAAGGGACTGCTCAGCATCCAGATGGTGTCAGAAGGCACAAAGCCACGTGTGGAGGGGGACCAGCCCGTGCCTTTCACCTGCTGTAGACGGCGGATGGGCAAAGGAAAGATGCTGATGTCTGCTGCCGGGTGACAGCTGGCCAAGACAGGGAAAGAAGTGACTCTAAACCCATACCTTTCCGCAGAGAGGTCTTACTGGGCTTCGCATCATAACGCCTGACTGAGAGTCCTCTTCTTCCTTCTTCCCAGAGCGGATTTGAAAATCTTGGAATTGTCATAACGTTTTATTATCACTTGCAAAACAGATTCTACTTCATCAGATAAAGGCACAATTGCATTCATTGACTCTGACACAAGGATATGCATAGTGATAAACATACAGATAGATGTACACACTTATACATGAATGAGATATGCTAATTAAAAATTGCAGTGGGCACTTTATTAAAAATTTATTGTACAATCTACATCTTCAAAACATTTTACATCAACAAATATAGCAGCTTGACTGCTGGAATCATAAGTGATTTATCTTTAAAAGACTGTGTCTGTAACTGGATGCAAAAATTCTTGATGAACTGCTGTTACATTTAAACTACTGGTTTTTATTGGAAGTATTTTGACCGTTATCTGTTTGTTCTCCATCCTTGAGAGAAATAAAACAAGTGTCTCGGTTTTCATTTTATCGGATAGATGGCACCATGTAGCATATTTCCCAGGCTAGTTTGAATTACAGCTGTTTATCTTTCAGCTTTCTTTAAGATTAATTAAATGCAAATGTAACTCTGCGAATCATGGGATTACCTGCCAGACCCCTTATTAATACCTTCACTTAAAAACCCCTGTGCCAGAGAGTCATTAATTTGCAAAAAAGAAAAAAAAGAAAAAAAAAAAAAAAAAAAAAGGCAAAAGCAAAGTGCTAAAGCAGCCCTTTGCCTCCAAACAACCCCGAGATGGCTGCCCAATTAGTCCGGCAGCGTTCGGATCCTCCTTTCAGGCCCTGTGGCCCTTGGAGGACACAATAAGGCTCCAATGATAACCTGGCAACCTAGGTAGAAACTCAGCCAAGTGTGAGCGTTTGAAGCTGCAGCTTGGCTGCCATCGTGTCGGCGAAAAGAAAGAATTCAGGCACCATGTCATCCAGTACAAAGGATAAAAACAGATTCAACCGGAAATTCAATGTGGCACCACATATGGGATACATGAGTGCGGTTATACAACAGGCCACATATTTTTTTTGAACAGTCTCCTGCATGTGATGCCGAGGACATGTGTAACCATCATAACGTCTCTAAGAATCTGTATTTAATTTGAGCTGGGGTGGTGGCAGGGATTGGAGATCTGAAGCCGCCACAGGTTTGTGGCAGATGGCTCTGTGTCAGCTATGACAAGCAGCCAGGCTCGGCTTCCTCTGCAGATTTTCTTTTCTCTCTGATCAGGTAAATATGGGCACACTCTGGAAACTTCCACAATTCTGCCTGAGGCTGCAAGTTTGTGACTTAGCCCCATCTGTCACAAATCTTCCCTCGGTTCTGCTGCGAGCAGAGACCTGAATTTACCGCCGAGCGCTGCCCAAGAAAACCCAGCCGTCTCGCCCTACGAGGAAGCAGAAGAGAAAAGCGCACGAAGCCACGTTAGAGGTTGGGACACAAAAGGGATGCTTCTCGCGTGCCTCTGTGCCGAAATGCTCTGCGACACACACTATTTCCAGGCATGGTAGAAGGGAGCTGGTCCGAGAACGCTTACGAAGCATTAGTGGGGAACAGGGTGAATTCAACATTTATTTTTTGAGACAGGTAAGCCGGTTGGCAGCCCCAGGTTATTTGCTCCTGGATGAGCATCATCAAATGTCTTTCTGCTCTACTGGCAGTCTGAGAGGGCATGTCAAGGACTAAACACCCACAGGGACCGACCTGCCCCTCTCACCCTCAGATGTGGCAGAACCAGGAACCGGCAGGAGGAAGAGAGTAATTCCCCTGCTTGATCATCTCTCATCTGGTTCCTGGGCTTTACTTGAGAGAGAATAAATTCAACTCCTTTTATTTTGGGGATACAAAGGTCTGGGAATTCATTTTTTTTCACAGAATATAATATGATTCAGTCAATGGTCTCTAAATAGGCAGAGATAAAACCAACAAGAGGAGCAAAGTTTTAACATAAAGCAAGCTCTCCCAGTGAAGAACAGGCAGGTTAATAAGATGTCAGTAGCCGTACACTATTCTTTATGATTTATTTTTGGTTTTACAGACAGAACAAAAGGGAAATCACAGAATCCCAAGGTTGGAAAAGACCTCCAGGATCATCAAGTCCAACCATTAAAACCTTCAGCTTCACAGTGTATATAAATATGATATAATCATATTGATATGATCAAGTATTTTGTATTTTCAAGTATTTTGTATTTTGTATTTCAAGTATTATCAAGTATGATATAATCAAGTATTTTGTATTTTGTGTCCTAAGATCAGAACTGAAGTCAATAGTTATCTACTCTGCCATCATTAGACTCCAGAGTTAACCTTTAGAATTTAATAAGAACTGTTCATCTATCCAGAAGTGGTATCAGAAGTGGTATCAGAATGGATCTGGCAATCTCATTACTGATTTGGCATACATTTTTTTTGAAATTGCCTTCAAAAAACTAAGAATTAGGGATTATTTTTCAGCATAAAACCTGAAATTTTCTAGGCAAGAAAGCAAAATTTACAGAGCCAATTTGTACTTGGTCAACTTTACTCTGCTCCTTCCATGAGAACACTGGTTCACATTGACTGCGTGCACTGCGAGGCCCAAGTCAGAGCTACAGAATTCTCCCCAGTGGAGTAGCAGTATTTCCCTGAACCAACTGGTCTGTTCTGAAATTTCATACATCAGCCTTTTAAACCCCATCTCATTCCTCCCGTCTTTAAACAAACAAAAATATATCCAATGTTGGATGTGAATCAGTGCAAGATACTGTGGTAGGTACCTTGTGTACGACGACTCAGAACACACCGAACAACTACAACAGTAGAAAAGCCATTTCAAATTTTCTTTCTCAAGGTAATTTGAATATACTTTACTAAAAAAAAATAAAATTTCATGCTTTTGTGCAACTTTTCTTTCAAAGTCCATCATATTTCCTTTGACCCGTTTCTCTACCTACCACTGTGCAGCAGTTGCGGTTCATCTGCTAGCTTTCTAAAATTACATTGGAAACTACCTAATTTTGTTGCAAAATAAAAGAAGTTCAAAGTCCTGATGTTTACGCTGAGAGATGCGCACATAACTTGTTTTCTTAATGAATACTTTCTTCCTGCTTTACAAGTGCAACCAACTGCTACAAGCTATAGACCAACACTTTCAAAGAGCTGAAATCTCCTATATATACATCTCAGAGAGCCAAGAGCAAGGCATGCCCTGGGGGAAGCTGAGATTCAGAAAACACATATATATCATAGAATCATAGAACAACCAGATTGGAAGAGACCCATGGGATCATCGAGTCCAACCGTTCCTATCAAACACTAAACCATGTCCCTCAGGACCTCATCTACCCGTGTGTATGGATACTTTTACCTACATCTACATGCATATGGCTGGATCCCAGAATGACCTAGCAGGCAACTTCAACTCCTTACCTGCTGGCTCATTTCTTCCACGGTGGGGATATGGATTCACTAGCAAAACTCACTCTACCATAGTTGCTTCCAGACTCACACGCTGCTTGGAGACCTAAGGTTGACCCAAAAAATTGTGTCCCCTAGTCCAGCAGATCTTTCCACCTGTGCGAACCGCCCAAGCTAGCTGGACTACACGTATATCAGCCTCACCTATGGTAACGAAAAATGTCAAGATTTCAGTGAAATCAGGATGTGACCCTGAACCACTTCATCCAACTTTGAAGTTGGATTTGAAGGTTTGAATCCTACTTCGAAGCTGTTCCTCCTTTGAGTAAAGGCTGACTAGATGACCCTCCTTAATCACTCTGTGATTCTATGTTCTAAATAAGAAGAATCACAGAATCATAGAATCACCATGTTGGAAGAGACCCACCATATCATTGAGTCCAACCATTCCTATCAAACACTAAACCATGTCCCTTAGCACCTCATTCACCCATCCCTTAAACACCTCCAGGGAAGGTGAATCAACCACCTCCCTGGGCAGCCTGTTCCAATGCCCAATGACCCTTTCTGTGAAAAACTTCCTCCTAATCTCTAGCCTAAATCTCACCTGGTGCAGCTTGTGGCCATTCCCTCTTGTCCTGTCCCCTGGCACTTGAGAGAAGAGGCCAGCTCCCTCCTCTCTACAATCTCCTTTCAGGGAGTTGTAGAGAGCAATGAGGTCTCCCCTCAGCCTCCTTTTCTCCAGGCTAAACACCCCCAGTTCTCTCAGCTGTTCCTCATAGGGCCTGTTCTCCAGCCCCTTCACCAGCTTTGTTGCTCTTCTCTGGACTCGCTCCAGAGCCTCAACATCCTTCTTGTGGTGAGGGGCCCAGAACTGAACACAGGATTCGAGGAGCAGCCTCACCAGTGCTGAGTACAGAGGGAGAAGAACCTCCCTGGACCTGCTGGTTACACCATTTCTGATACAGGTCAAGATGCCATTGGCCTTCTTGGCCACCTGGGCACACTGCTGGCTCACGTTCAGTTGGCTGTCAACCAAGGTTTTCTTTCACAGAAGAAATCCTCGTGGTATATACAAGTTCCCCTTTCGTGCTTCTTCTGACTTGCACCTAATGCTAAACAGGTAGAAAGACAAATTCAACACAAAGCTTTCTTTTTTCCTCTGTGAACATGCTCTGCCGAGGAACAGAAAGCCATCAGGATGGATGGAAATATTTGTACTATTTGCATACCCTATAAAGCTCTAAATTAACTTTATCAGCCCAGGACAAAAGATCTGGAGAACACTGTAAGCAAACATCTGCTCAATATACATTCACCATTAAAAAAGTAAACAGTATGGTTTGCTCCATAAGGAACAGGTTGAAAATTATCAGAGTACAACACATAGCACATAAACTGATGGCATGGCCCAGAATGCTCTGTAAAGCAATGATTGCACCAGCACAAAAACAGCTCTCAAGCATCAAAATTGCTTGAATGATGAAAGATTGGAATATAAACATGGAATAACATTCGCGAAGAGAGACTGAAAAGAACGGGATACTGTGAGTGTTTGACAAATGTTTATAAAATAATGAACGGAACAGAGAAGCTGGATGGGGAGCTTCTGCTTTAGCGTGACTGACTTCAAAACCAGACAATGCTCAGCGCAACTGAAGGTGGGGAAACCCTGAGCCAACTGAAGGGAATTCTTTTAACGTCATCTGTAAACATGCAATGACCTGCTCTGTAGTCTGAAAATATGAAAGACAAGAATAGAGGTGTCCAAGGGAAAAATGCCAAGTCAAGAGCTGTTCTGTACAGCCTGGCAATAATTAATACTAAAGGGTTATGAAAGATGATAAAATCCCCAAGTCCCAGGTTAGGACTAATCTCTTAACTCTAGAAGACAAAGAGGAGACTGTTAATATCCTATTTAGAATCATAGAACAACCAGGTTGGAAGAGACCCATCGGATCATCAAGTCCAACCATTCCTATCAAACATTAAACCATGTCCCTCAGGACCTCATCTACCCGTCCCTTTAACACCTCCAGGGAAGGTGAATCAACCACCTCCCTAGGCTGCCTATTCCAATGCCCAATGACCCTCTGTGTGAAAAACTTCCTCCTAATCTCTAGCCTACATCTCCCCTGGTGGAGCTTGAGGACATTGCCCCTCGTCCTGTCCTCTGTCACTTGGGAGAAGAGCCCAGCTCCCTCCTCTCTACAATCCCCTTTCAGGTAGTTGTAGAGAGTAATGAGGTCTCCTCTCAGCCTCCTCTTCTCCAGGCTAAACACCCCCAGCTCTCTCAGCCATTCCTCATAGGGCCTGTTCTCCAGCCCCTTCATTTCTACCTGTGTCAGCCTTCTCCCAAGTATCTGACACTTATCACTATTAAAAACATGATATCAAACACACGGTGTGCTGATCCAGAGTGGCAGTTGGCATCCTTATGGAAAAATTAATTTCTCCTGGAGTTTCGCTGGGGAGTGGGTAAGGAAAAGGGTAAATGCATCATCTCTGGCTCTTACATGGCCTGTAGAAGAACAGTGAACCACTACTGCTCCTTGCAAGCGAGCTGAGTGGCTGAGGGGACAGCTGGCATGAGGCTGCTCCCCATCCTCATGTGTCCAGCACCGTGTATCTTTAGGCTGGGAATGCCTCCTGCCGCCTTCCTAGCTGTGCCTAAGTATTAAAGCTGGATTGAGAGCAGTTTTCCTTTACACATCTTTTCCTGAAATACCAACGATACTGTTTTATCTCAAATTGGAGCAAAAGAGAACGAAAAAAAAAAAAAGAAAAAAAAAGAAAGTTTTGTTAGAACTGCCCTGTGCAGCCAAATCCTGACACTGGAAACAATTCAGACGTCTACGGTCTAACCGGGATCTTAATTTGATTTTACAGCAGTTTAATCCCTTTGAATTCAGCAGACTTCCTTCTACAGTGGTGTAAGAAAGAGAAAAAAAAAATCACGCCATGTGTCTTTTCATAGGCAGGTGAGCTTCTGTAGTGTGATGGAAATGAGAAGATGAATGTCAGAAAGTGGGCCAAATTCTTTTCTCCGTTAAACAAGCATGAGTGAGAGTAGGATTTTTCTGTAGGAACTGAAGCTGACAGCATGTCAACCAGCACTCATTCAGCTGGGAGGGCTGGGAGAGATTATTTAAAGTTGTCAGCTCCTTCCATGCCTGGCTTTTGGCAACTCTTCTTGTCCCTTTCCACTGTATACTCTTTATACATGGTGTTTTAAATTAAGAAACCGAAGTGAGGCAACTGAAAGGTAAACTTGGAGAAAATAATGCAGAAACAAATGCTTTGCCCTATTTTATTCTTTTTTTTTTTTTTTTTTTTTCATTTTAAATCTACTAGATAGGGAGCTTGCAAACGCTGACAGGTCCTATGGTGTACTCAGACAGAAAACGATGCCCTGGTTTTGTTCCTTGCTTCATTCTAGCACTTACTCTGGCAACCACAAACACCCAGAACCAGAAAGCAACGCTCGATTCCATAAAACTGGAACAGAACAAATAATTGATAACAAATGAGGTTTGCTTTCCACTCATCTCAATCTTCTGCTAATAACCGGTGGAAGGCAATGCAGAAATGCAAATGAGTCAGCCTTGGGTGCTCTGAGAATGCACAGGGTAAGCAATACATCATTTGGAAAGGTTTTCATAGGTGCTTACATTAGGAACACTTTAGTTTGCCAGCGTGAATCTGCTCCGTCAAAGCTACTGCAGTTTCATGTCTGGGTCTGTGCTTTTTCATGGGGAAATTCACTGACTCCGGCTCCACAACCTGGCAGCCCCATTGCCATTTCATAGAATCATAGAATCATAGAACAACCAGGTTGGAAGGGACCCATCGGATCTTCTAGTCCAACCATTCCTATCAAAGGAATTTATATTTACCTCCCATTTGCCCCTAATTTTGTCAGCGAAAGCACTGAGGACAACTTCAGGAATAAACTGCCTGGTTAATTAGACCGCTGTCTAATTATTATGGATATCCTTCGCAATAAAACCCCAACAATATGTAAAAGGATAACGCAGGGTACTTCTGATGATGATTACTTCCCCATCTATGAAGCAGAATCCTCAGCCGGTAAAGAAAAGCACTATTTGCTTTTAAAGCATTTTTACTTTCAAGACTCCAGAGCTACTTTATCAACTTCAGGCAAGGAGCACGTCAGGAAGGTTTCTGAAAGAGAAGTAGGTAGTTAGTATGCACCACTGTGCTGGGGTCCCTTTTCTATTCCACTGTAGTAGATATAGTATTAAACTGATCTGAAAAAGGGAAAATACAGTGGAAGTGCCGTGTACCCTTCATGATTTCACTCTTCTCAGCTTCCTTAAAAGCAGCATCGTTCCACCCGTAATGACACTAACAGCACACATCCAAGCTGGCATTTTTCTAGGAGGTTTCGCGGACAGTTTCATTGCGAAGGGAAGACTTGGCATACGTGGGTGTAGGTACAAAAAGACAACTCTAACAGTATTCTCTGAGCTGATCCAAAGCCTATTAAAGGCAACTGGGATCCTTTCTCTGGTGCTCACCGGTTTTGGATTAGGCTCTGCTTTACTCATTTTAAAGCGATCCCCATTCAGCTTCAGCGCTACCTGTTGCAGATGTTCAGCTCAAACGCCCAGAAGATCTGAATGGGGCTGCAGTGTTAACGCTGCACAAGTCCATAGACGAGGGGTTGGATACATACCTTCACCTTTTGCCTGCAAACCAATCCCCCATCTAGGAGCTGGGAATCCACACGTAGAGAGAAGATCCACGTGAACGCAAGGATTAGCTGAGTTTGAAGCATTGGGAAATGTCAAGGTAAACGTTTAAGGGCTGTTTTCCCTTTGAAGCCACCATGTATAACTCTACGATACTATTGACTCAAGAAGTAATGCTTAACACTGGAAGTGTTCAGTCAGCATTTTAAACTATTATGAGCTACCTTCTGAACCATTGCCAAGTTAATAGACAATGAAAGATAATGAGCTTGAAATTGGGTGTTAAATTGCATTTTTGGTTCTCTCCTTTTTTTTTTTTCTCGAAGTTTAACTCTTTCCTGCAGAAACAGCATCATCGTCAATGCATCGTTATGTAAACGTCTATTTTTAGGTCACAAAAAGAGTCAGGCGTGGGTTGAAAACCTTGCTCCTCCCGCCACATGTGTGAGCAAAGGGGTGGAGAGGCAGACAACTCACAGCAAGACCCAACACTTTCTGGTCCCCAGAGGGAGGAAAGTGGAGAGATGGGGTTAGGTCTGCCGGCAGCACGACCCTCCAAATTAAGAGGGAGATTACTTGACTTGCTCGTGAACAGTTTGCCTGGACCGGGAACACTAAAGAGACCACATTTGTAACGCGAGGAGTATTTCTCTGCTTTCCCAAGCCTTTAAGGACTTTGAGCTAAATTCAGTTTTTTTTTTTTTTTTTTTTTACAACCTGAAACACCTTTGTCACCCAGGGGTAACGTGCATCCAACCTGCCCACGGCATAGCCGGGACTGTAAAAATCAGGGAGCGCCGTAAGTGAACATATCAGCATGCAGAAAACAGCAGTTATTTTTTTTTTTTCTAGCAGCATATAATAGCTCTTCACTGTAATAATATAAAATGTAGTGCTTCATCTACAATGGTGTAATTAAAAAAATAAAAGTGGGACTCCTAGCAGCATAAATACACCTCTTAAAACGTGGAAGTCGGTTTAGCATTGAACACTCGATGAAAACTCGAATGGAGGGTCTGCCCCTGAAACTGCACCTTCTCTACAAGAAATAACTACAAAAGAACAGGACATGGTGAATAACAATAAATTATGCTTCCAGGAAACTTTTTAACATTAAAAAGCAAAATGTTAAAAAGAGTCATAATTACTAAAATAATTCAAGCAACTCTAAAAGACAGAGAAATCTTACCTGATACCTGTCACCTGCATTTTTTTGAGGGCTTCAGAATAAATTAGGATAGGAAGGTAGGTTTATCCTCATTAGTATAATTGTAGGATCTTTCTTTTATTTTCCTTTTCAACTAATGAGTTGCATTAATCCAGGTTTATTTTTATAAACCTCTCGGGTCCAAACGTAAAGGACAGTCATTTTAGAAAACAATAAATTAAAAAAAAAGCATGTAGCATGCATTAAGTGCACGTATTTCATAAGACCTAGGTTAATACAACTGGCATCTAGTTTAATTAATCCTTGTTAGTGTAACGACTAATATCCCTCCCTAGCATGTTTCCTTTAAACATTAGTATGTTAATTAAATGTTGTTTTTTTAAGGTTTTTTTTTTTCCTTTTGTACTTCAATACGGCATTAGAGCATGTACAACTATTCCGAACAACTACCTTATAGAGATGCTTCCTCACAATATCTGGCCTCTTGCAGAAATTCTGAAGCCTTTTAAAAAGCTGTTCAGGTGTAGAATACAGATATTCAGCTGCAGGAAAAACAGATACATTTTTAATGAAACAAAAACCTCAAAGCACACACTCGATATTAGTCACTTTACTAATTAAAAATGCATATTGCTCTGTGCCGCCTCGTGTTTTACATTATTTAAGCATGATTTTATAAGGTTACCTCAGCTCACAAGGATGTTTAATGCTAAATAAGACTGTGTAGTTGTGCTGTTTAGACATCTCCTTTGGGTGATTAAAATACATTATTCTAATGTAACACAATGCATATGTGATACATTTAGTGATGAGATTTTTCAAAGATCTGCTACTACGTTAGTGTGCATCCTGTACTGCAGTTGCTTACCATTAAGTATTAAATTGTTTAAATAATTTGGTGTGATTTTCAGGCCTGATTTTTTTTTTTTTTCCTTGTGTATCAAAAAATCTGCAAACCACTGCAGCATCGCTGACCTCTTAACAAAAAATCTATCATTACGGGTTGTGTATGCTAACAATGAAGAATGCTATTTCAAAACTTGCTTTTGTGTTATCTTAAAAGAACAGATGGCAAATATAAACTTGGTCTAATGTATTAAAACACATAAAATTTTCCTTAACACTAACATCTTGGCTTGCCAAATAAACAATTGCTTTTGCTCAAGTTTACTTTCAAAACTTTATAAATTTTAGCATCAGGCACGTGAATACGTTTCAGCCAAAGGCATGAGCGAGAAAGCAGCTACCTGGGAATATCTCTGGGTACACCAAGGCTTTGGGACACAGCGGATAACAGCCACAATGTACAGCTTCGATCCTAAAGATGAGAAATAACAAAGACACAAAAACTAGACATCAGGGAGGCGAAAACTTCTTTTGGTGCAAGAGCATTGAGGTTGACTACATATAGCAAGAGTGAAACAGTTTTTTTTCTTTTTTCCTTCAGCAGCACAATCCTTCTAAATGCCAAAGTTGCTCTTTTTAAAGAAAATTTTATTGATCATATGAATTACATAGAACAGAACAGCGAGCATATGTTTTGTTCGCTGAATAAATCAAAGCGCAGCTCTGCATTTTTTTGTTTTTTAAATACTGTTTAACACATTTTATAATCAGCAGACAGACACATGTAACAACATGGTGAAGTATGGACGGCTTTTTCTTAATAACGCTGCAGAAAAACAAGGGCAGCCGTGCGCACGTTTGGAGAGATACGGACGCACACACACAGATGCTCACCAGCACCAATACCTGCCCGAGTAGATAACATCCTTCAATTTTAAGGCTCCAAAGGTTACGATTAAACACAGCCTCGGAACAACTTGCAGCATGCTTCAGCTGGGATACTTCAGCTTAGGCACATGCCTCAGATATTTCATTTTTCAGGACATAAACTGTTGTATTTTTTAATAACTACTGAGGAGATTCCTTTGCTGAAGTGTGTGACGCTTCATACTTATTTTTTTTTTTTTTCCAAGGAAAAATTTACACATCTCATGTGACATCGAAGTATCAAAGCCAAATATTTTATAATTGTGACCCACTGGTGCAAAGGTTTGTAGCAGCGAGAGATCCTCCTCATGTTCGCATTTTAATAACTGAATGGGTTAAGGCATCAAATTTTCAGGTTTTTTTTTTTTTTTTTTTTTTTTTTTTTTGCATAATGACCGTTGATCTGACATGAAGTCCCTCCAAAGATACAACTGTAATTTCTGTTGGCCAGAAATTACACAGTGAAATTCAAAACACTTCTTTAAAATATGTTTATTTTATGAGAGTCTTTGAATTTCCTCCAACATGTTGATCATACGAGAGTTTTATTTTTAACTTCAGTTTCCCTCAGTCTCCAGAAAAAAAAAAAAAAAAAAAAATCTGAATTCTTGTCAACGTTCACCTTTTCTATTTTCAGTGACAAGTCAAAAGGCTTTTGCTACCTTCACGTGCAGATCGGGTTTGGTACATTATTCCAGGCACCCAGAAGGAATTCTGTTTCCTTTAGATCTGCTCAGTTTTAAATAGGAAAAAAAAAATGAAATAAAGAATAACATATTTAGCTTTCATGCTACAAAACTATGTATATCCACAAACCCCAAAGATACATGTTCCTCTGCAAATGCTTTTGCTAAGCAATGATTGCTATTTTTTTCCATAAACTTTTAAAATTTGTAATTTATGGATTTTTTTTTTTTTTAAATAACATATGCACTTCAGATTGTATTTTAAACATTAACAACAATTTCAAAGTGTACATCGTCTCGCACTATATTTTTTACCAAAGGGAAATGT
>JAUMJK010000383.1:2322500-2342500 GCA_033558105.1 Coccyzus lansbergi
AATGGTGAAAAAGCTGGAGAAAGTACAGTTAGGCTTCTGAGGGAGGTCTGAGTCTGTTTTGGAGCTCAAGGGGTGGAGCTTGAAAGGGGAATGAGGAGGGTAGGGATGGCTGGAGAACATCAGGGTAAGGACAGAGACTGGTTCTCAGTCCGGGGTTCAGATGTCTGTGCCAGCCTTTCACACATGAACATTGCTCTGCTGCTGTCGTTATTGGGCTAACATTTGATGGATCATAAAACCACACTGAAGCTTATATCCTAGGACAGAGGAGCACCAGTGACAGAAAATGGTCTTAAACCTCTAAATGAAAATGATGCTTGTACTACACTCATGAAGACCAAAGATAGACACACCTTCAACGTATATGGAGCAACTTCTGGTTCTTGTTGGGATACTTGCTAGCCCTAACTCCTCCACCACTGACAAAGCCCAAACAAGAAGCAGTCATGGAGCTATTTTCTCTTTCCCCAGTGGGAGGAATTGCCCTCCAAAGTACAAGCCCCTCCCCGAAGACCTAAGTCTGGACTAGAAGATCCGATGGGTCCTTTCCAACCTGGTTGTTCTATGAGTCTATGATTCTAAGTCCCACCTCTTAATTCCTTTAGAGCCTAAACCCAAGCTTTAGCATCACTGAAAATTAAAGACTTAACTATGTTCTTCGAAGCAGCAAAATATTGAAAACTGGAGTTTCAACTGAATGAATACTTACTGAATTATGAAATACATTACACACTTTTTCTCTTACCAACAACGTGACATTTATCAAACTGAGGGAATTTGGTCCCATAATTAGAGGGAGAGGAAACGCAGTGCCAAGAATTTATTAAAAGAAAATCCTTTAGAAAAAAAATCTCTTAAATAGATTTTCAGTAAAGTATGTGCAACAGGTTTTATTGGTACTTGTTAGCAATGACCTGCATATGTCATTTGTATGAATATGGTCCTATCAAACGCGTGGTGATGAGACACATTTCACCACGTTGCCCTTTATATAGCCTCTATTTATACACGAGGATGAATGAATTGACAAGACAAGAGGTGCGGCATATAGATCTGATATAGTGGCATAAATTTAGGATGATCTACATTATTCATAAGTACTGAAGCCACAAATGAGATATGTAACAACATCCAAAATGAGTGTCAATAGAATCTGTTCCCGCAGCGCAGCATCATATATTCCTATCTGTCACATATTCCTTAGAAATTTCTCCTTCTAAGAAATCTGGTGTGCTCAGTCTGGGAAGCGTTGCCCTGGGATCTGTGATAAGGCTTGCCTGGAGAAACAGGCTTTCAGAAAACCGTCTAAAAAGAAGTGGACAGAAAACACAAAGAATTTCCTGCTCCCGAATTATTACCTCTCTTTCCAATCCTGCTGTGCCACAGTTGGAGACCCAAAAGTTATTTGGATCAGATCAATTTCTTGGTGTCTTAAAAACTGCCAAATCAAAACTAAAACAATTGAAACATCACCAGTCCAGCAGGCAGCACATATGACAGAACTGACAAATAAACTAGTCCTAAGTCTATTTTTTCAGACCAAAGGGGTAGATGGATGCAAGTCTATATTTTGGAAAACACATATGAGTGAAAACGTCTGATATTTTGAAGCTCACCTGTCATTACTGCATATTTTTAAAAGGTTTCATTTGCTACAATTGCACCCAGTATAGGATTTTATTATTCTCTTTATTACTGCAATATCTCAGGTACAAAGCTGTGTATTCCAAACGAAACCTATCAGTTCTTCAGACGGGTAAAACCGTTTACAGAATAGCAGTTGTCAGAAAACAAGAAATGGAAGGAGTGTGCACAGGAGTGGTATAAAAATATTAAAGATTAATGACCACTTTCATGCCAGATACAAACCAGAAGCTCTCCACAGAAGTCCTTAACCTCACAGTTGAAAGGGAGCTGAGCGTTTTCACCTGCTAAAATCTCAGTCTGGATTTCAGATGAGCGACCTCGACCTGTAAGATTTTGTTTCCTAGCTGAACCATCCAGCTATTCACCCCTTTCTCACTACTGAAATTAATACAGAAGTGTTATGGAAACAAAAGTAATAAATAAGATCTTGCACTGCTGAGTAAAATAAAAAATGCTTACTTTCTTTAATAATTTTAAATTTTCAAAATATATATATCTTAGTTTTCCAACTATGAAGTTGTTAAACATGTTCTTTCACTAAGAAAATACGTATAGGAAAGATGCTACTGGTATTTATTTTATGGTAACTTCACAGTAATAGAAAACAACAAAAAAAAAACAAAAAGAAAAAAAGGAAACGTACCTGGAATCTCAGTGAAAGCCTCTCCAAGGACGGACACATGAAAAGGTAGATCTTTCTCTTTCAGTTTCAGCAGGACTTTAAAGAAAGTTTCAGGATCTTTGTCATGTTCCCTTAAAACAAACAGAACTTATTTCAGCATCGTTTATGTTTACTTGCAGAATCATGTGGGGTTTTTTTTTCTTTTTCTTTTTTTTTTTTTTTTTTTTGCTTTTATCAGAAAAGTATTTCTTTTAAATCATTATTACAGAGTATTTCTTTACTTTGGGGACTAGATGTCTTCAACATAGTTTTTCTTCCCGCTTATGCTGCCTACTGGAACTTTTTCCTCAACCCAGCACCCAGGATCAAACCTCTCATTCATCAGATTTGCATTTCTCTTCCCTGTCTTCAAGTGATGCCTTTAACCTTCAAATTACCACCTCTGAAACTGAGGAGGGCTGAGGAATATCACAACTATCCAAAAGCAAATTCATGTTAAAAAAAGGGTCAGGTAGGACCTCCCTGTCCCCTTTTTTTCCCCTTTCGAAAAATATCGATACACTCTTCATTAGAGTTTACTGCCTTTTTCAGGAGGAACAGGTTAACGAAAAACTCATGCTAAAAATTCAGCATTTCCCAAACTGGAGTTTTGTGAATTGTTGCTATATTAATGCAAAGCTTCTGATCCATTCAGTGCTTTAGGTAAAGAAGAAAGGAATAAACTAACGTGAGTTATCCATCTTTGAACTTTTAAGGAGTTAACTGGAAGGTAAAATAGAAATCTGTATTTATTTATAATCTCAGTAAAGATAATACTAGAGGTTTGTAAGGGCATTCAAAAAGAAAATAAAAAGCCAATTAGCTAATCTATCGTCTTCCCTAGAAAGAAAGGTTCAAAAGATAACCACAGATGATCTAAATTTCTTAAATTCAGTAAGTTACGTTCAAAATGGAATGAGGTAATTCTCCTACGCTAAGGTGAATATTATATCTTGCATTTAATTACTCTGCTTTAAATTATTGTATTTCAGACAGATGTGCACCATATGTCTTTAAAATATTTTTTTTTTATTTATTATTTGGAAAATTCCACTCTTTTCCTTCCGGTATTAAGGGGAAATCTACAGCTCAGCTGTCCTGGTGTCTTTCTTCACAGGCTAATCTTGTCGAATGAATCTGTAGGTTTGTCCCACCCCTATATGAAAGATTAATAATTATATCATTCGGGAAATCTGAAGCCAAATGACATCTGCAGCTCTACATGTGTTAATTTCTCATTCAGTCAATATTTTTGGTTTCGGGAATTAAAACAAATTAATCTTATAATTAATGTGACTTTCCTAGGCTGAGAAATCTTCAAGAACTACGGAGTTCTCAGAATTAGTTGCATTTTCTTAAAATAAAGGCAGACAATAATTACTTTAAGAAGTCCTCCACCTCTCAGATTTGTTTTGTTCTCGATAATAAGGAGGAATGCAACAGCATAAGCTTCATAATTTGTTTCACATCTGTGAACCAGGAGTTTTCACAGCGGTTCCAGTAACCAAAGTGGATATGAGCACTGGCTTGGAGAGAGAATTTTCTCCAGTTGCAGAGATCCCAGAACTGCCTACAAGTTTGCTTGCACCCTTACACTTGAAACCCCCACCTGTTTCTGGCAGGTAAATCATGTGCAGAAACATGTCAGAATTCTGAGTCTCTCCAAATCATAGAATCATAGAACAACAGGTTGGAAGAGACCCACCGGATCATGGAGTCCAACCATAATGCTCAGCTGAAAGAGTTGAATTACAATAGAGGATTCAGACATGACTTGAGAGAATCATAGAATCATAGAACAACCAGGTTGGAAGAGACCCATCGGATCATCGAGTCCAACCATTCCTATCAAATCAAAAAGAGGAACATCTCCATCAGAAATGTGCAAGTTTGTAAGGAAAACAGCCTTTGGAGTTGATGTGATTCATTATAATCTTTTCTATTAGCCTTGGTTTCCCCTGGGCAGGCTTTTGTGAGTGCTTTATAAGCGACCCCGATTCATAGATTCATAGAATCACCAGGTTGGAAGAGACCCACCGGATCATCGAGTCCAACCATTCCTATCAATGGGGAGACAAACTCATGGGTGAACACTGAGTGCCCCACGGGCAGTGTCTCACCAGGCCTGACACCTCTCATTCTAATGTCACCTGCTGACACCAACACACCCCAAGAGGCACTAACCCGGGTCCCTCAGCACCCTAAATCCCCCAGCCAAGCTCCCCAGCATTCCTGCTCCCCCTGGTCAAGCCTCCCAGCATTCCTGTTCCCCCTGGTCAAGCCTCTCAGCATCCCTGCTCCCCCCAGCCAAGGCCCCCAGGATCCCAAATCCCCCTGGTCAAAGCCCCCCAGCATCCCTGTTCCCCTCAGCCCAGCTCCCCAGCATCCCTGCTCCACCCAGAACCCCAAATCCCCCTGGACAAGCCCCCCAGCATCCCTGCTCCCCTCAGCCCAGCTCCCCAAATCCCCCTGGACGAGCCCTCCAGCATCCCTGCTCCCCCCAGCTGAGCCTCCTGCTCCTTCAGCCGAGCTCCCAGACCCGATGAGCCCACCCTTTATCTGATGCTGAACTATGCAAAGCTCATCCCCAAGATGGACCACGACGTCCCAGTACACAGAGCAGGCAGCCTCGACAGACAGAGCCATGATGCTTCCAGAGATCTTTCCAAGCTCTTCACAGCCCTGCTATCAGCTTTGCTGTCACAGAAAGTCCTTCCAGCAAAGGATATGCTTTCCCTTTCCCTTTCCAGAAGAGACCAGGGGTCCCAGAAGCAGCCAAAAGTGGAGGATGCTGTTGGAGCCACATTGTCAAGGAGCTGGCAGGAGAACACGGAGCCTTACAGCTCGTCGAAGCCACATAAGCTGCACATATTTAGGAAAACTGATAGGAATTGGAAGTTGCAGCTTTGTTTAATAGGTGGGGAAGAACAGAAGGAAAATTTGGCACCCAGAAGGAATGCTGAAAGGGGAAACGTTTCCTCTGCACTGGAGCCTTTCTTATGGGTTTTCTGCTGTAGGTGATCCTCCTTTCATATCCCCTTTTAAACTATTTTGCTTTTATGTGATGCTCACGGATTTTAATGACACGTTTTGTAAATCTTGTAGCTTTTCTATTTGGGAGGTCATCCTGTGCAATTCATCAGTTCCTGTGACTTTCCTACACCAAAACTGTTTTATTCTCAGTTAAGACCTACAGAGAGCTTCTAGTACCACACTTGCAGTTTGCAATGCGTTATTATTAATATCATTATTGCAAGTGAGTAAAGCTAAAGCTGGTCCTGATAGAAAGCAATAAATAGTACAAGACCACCTCTTCACTCCATCAAAAAGAAAAGAGCTCTGTTTCTTGGCTGACACGGAGAAAATCATATACAATCCAGTCTGCCTTACTCAGCAACAACTGCTAAACACACCAGATTGTCATAGCAGCGATCGTGGAAAAAGATGAACACAATATGGAATGTCTGTTCTGTAAAGATCTGCTCGAAATGACGTGCACTTTTGGCTACATCTGTTGCATTTTTGAGCTTTATTAAACAGTATTAATTATATATATACCCCGTTTCCTTACTGACTGTATAAAAGCCTGATATTAAAAATACAAACTTTTCTTTTAAGATATTTCGGTTGGGGAAAAAAATCAAGCTAATGTGATCCCAGGGCCTGGCTTTGTTGTTTTGTTCAGGTATTTGAAATGGTCTCATATTTTCACTTGATTTGATATAGAATCATAGAACAACCAGGTTGGAAGAGACCTGTCGGATCATCGAGTCCAAACATTCCTATCAAACACTATATGCATGTGGTAAAGGAAAAGTAAGAACAAGGCATGGTATAAAGATGTGCTAAACTTCATCATCAGAACAAGAAAATACCAGAAAGACCAAAGTCCACCTAGAAATGACACAAACCAGATATAGGCTCTACCTATAGTGGGATTGGAGAGCATCACCATTGGGGATATTCAACCTCTATGTTTAGATACTACACGCTAATTATTTTTTCAGGATTTTTTTTAAATTATTGTTTGAGTCTAAAACAGATTTTAAAGCAGACACTTGAGGTCTCTCTCTTAATAAGTGGCTGAGGTTTAGTGGTCTGGGTATGGAAATGCGGCCCAGGTTTCAGTCTGGTTTAGTGAATTCCTTTTGCAATGTGAAATAACACTCTCAAGACTGTCCTGGAAATGCAGACTGGGAGGATGGTGGTACCAGCAGCACCACTGTTGAGCCTCCATTATCTCTGCCTTAGATCTTCTGTTTATAAAATGGGTGTGAGAGTATTATTTTTCCACCACAGAAGGATGCTGTCAAGACTAATTGATGATTTGACATCCCTCTTTTCAGCCTAAAATGATTAAAAAAGCAACTTCGTAGAATTATGATGATGCTTGTCTATACAATCAATGGTAACATTCTTCAAAACACCCTCCTGCTACTCAGGGATATTGTCAACTCAGCCTGAGCCCTCGAGCCTTTACCCATTGCTGGAACTGGAAGAATCATAGAATCATAGAACAACCAGGTTAGAAGAGACCCATTGGATCACTGAGTCCAACCATTCCTATCAAACACTAAACCATGTCCCTCAGGACCTCATCCACCCATGCCTTAAACACCTCCAGGGAAGGTGAATCAACCACCTCCCTGGGCAGCCTATTCCAATGCCCAATGACCCTTCCCGTGAAAAACCTCCTCCTAATCTCTAGCCTAAATCTCCCCTGGCGGAGCTTGAGGCCATTTCCTCTTGTCCTGTCCCCTGACACTTGGGAGAAGAGCCCAGCTCCCTCCTCTCCACAACCTCCTTTCAGGTAGTTATAGAGAGTAATGAGGTCTCCTCTCAGTCTCCTCTTCTCTAGGCTCAGCTCTTTACATTATTCTCTGCATATTCACCTTTTGAATTTGGGTGAAAATCAGTAAGAAACCCATATGGTCTTCTGTGACTTAAGTTTGATTTTTTAAGTATATGTAAACTTATCATACATGGTGATAAATTCAGTTATTTCAGCTTTGGAGAAAGACACATATAGCTATGCAATTAGAAAAGAGATAGGACTTGCTCAAAGAAGTAAAATAAATGCAGTTGATTTAAAGACATATATGAAATTTTACATTTCAAGCAAGTTAATCTGTAACGTGAAAGTACTAAACCAGGGGAGAAAGTCTTACTGTCTGAGAAAATACTGCATAAAGGGTATGCAATGGTTGTGACAGCAACAGCCACATCGTGGCAACTCATAAGGTGCTACATATTCCGAAAGGGTTACAAATAAGCTCAGCTAAAAGCAATATTAAAAGGGTTGATCTTAATCTTCTTAGGACATTTAGCACGGGAGATTTTCAGTGGTAGCGAATCCCAAATTATGAGGGCACGCAGCAATATTTCACTTTGTAGAGCGCTTTAAATCCAACCAATTCAACATGGGGACGTGTCCTTCTGCCTCCACATTTCATAGAATCATAGAATTACAGGACAACCAGGTTGGAAGAGACCCACCGGATCATTGAGTCCAACCATTCCTATCAAACACTAAACCATGTCACTCAGGACCTCATCTACTTGTGCCTTAAACACCTCCAGGGAAGGTGAATCGACCACCTCCCTGGGCAGCCTATTCCAATGCCCAATGACCCTTTCTGTGAAAAACTTCCTCCTTTCGTACAATCACCTGAATGCCAGATGGGCAAAGGTTGGAAACAGCAGGTACTAAACCAGGTACTCAATGACCCGGTGGGTCTCTTCCAACCTGGTTATTCTATAATTCTATGAAAATCTTCAGAAGTTAAATGCTGCATGTTCATTTTTAATTTTTTTTACTATATATATATATAGCAAGAGCTAAAGGATTCCTGCCTACCTGTAATTACTACCAGAAAACGGCTGATAAAAGAGGCCACTGAAGTATCACTCATTATTTATGAGGCTGGGCTGCAGAGATGGAGATAGAGAACTGGAGAGCCAAGAGACACGCAAGGAGGAGAGAAAAAGCCAGGGGACATCAGCCAGGGAAAGGTAGAGCACAGGGATGACATCAGGGACAAGGACAGGGCTGAGGAAGTCTGTCAACACAGAAACAATGATTAAAAGTGGAGGAAATGACATTTCTAAGACACAGACCTTGAAATGGATGGCAGTGCTCCTTTAGTTTTGGGAAAGTGAAATAGTCAGGAGAGAGCTTGGCGACAAACACAGCGGATCACAGAACCACAGAATCATAGAATCACCAGGTTGGAAGAGACCCACCAGATCATCGAGTCCAACCATTCCTATCAAACACTAAACTAAAGATGTGACAGGCAACATAAAGGGGAAGAGAAGCACAAGTAGATTAAAAAAAAACCCAATAAAATAAAAATATTCAAATTGAAAACTAAAAAATGGTAGAATAACCAAACACAGTGAGGGAAAAAAGATAAATCTAGAATAAAAAGATAAATAGAAGCAAAAAAAGGTGTAGGTCTGGAAAAAATGAAAAAAAAAACCAGAAAAATTAGGCTGTGAGATAGAGGAGCTGCAGAGAATATTTGAAAGTGCTACTGGTGGTAGAGAAAAGGTCAGAAAAATATCAGTAAAAATACAAATTAGGAAGCACAAATAAAACTGCACAGCAATTAAAGGAGGAGAACCTAAGAGGAAGAGAATGGAGAGAGCAAAAGCACACAGCACCGTTAGCAGGGAAGCAGAGTGCAATGAGGATGGAGAACAAAAGCATCAAGGAAGAAAACATGGAAAATCTGCAAAATCCTTTGTAAAAGTCAATATTTTTGAAAAAAAAATGGAGGTGAAGAAAAGCAGGAGCAGTCAGTGCTGCTGAGAGGGGACTGCAAGGCGACAGATGTGCCTCTATCACACCCCGAGCCAGGAGCTGGAAGGTGCCCTTATCCCAGTAACGTTCTTCATTTGGGTGATAACAGCAGGAACTTGAGGTTCTTTACTGTTTCGGCTGATATGGTACTGTCTTGGGGAGGGTGATGAAGGATGCCCCAGGCTGATAAGAAGCCTCTTATGACATCAGCCTCCCGGTGACCCTGTCTGTATCTGTTCAGGGCATTCCCAAGTACAGCAGCACATCAATAAATAGTGCAGCCTTTGCATCCGCACTCAGCTGAACTACAAGTGGGACTCCGCTCCATGTCAAACCTATACCTAAAGAACAACATCAGGGATTTTTTTTTTTCACTGCATGATACAATTTACTGCATTACACTCGGATATTTTATGTTAAGTCTCGAGCTCAGCAAAATTTGAATATAGGTTTATTATAATCTAATAATGTTTGAAAGTAGCAGAGTAGTCACAAAAAAAAAAAAAAAAAAAAAAAAAAACAAAACAAACCAATAAGCCTGTTCTTCAAAACAGAGAATTGCAGAGTTCTGGTCTTTTCCTGACACTGATTTCCCATGAGACAGTTCTGCCCAGGTTTCCCCATCTGTAAGATACGGTCTTACAGGAGCTTTCATTTACAGAAATGTGGTGAGGATCAGAATCAGTAAATACTTCAAGAGGATGATATTCTTCTTAAAGTAAAAGGACTCACATAACAAGCCTGTTAAATATACCAAATTAAATATATTCCAGTCATTTTTTTTTTCATGGAGGACAGAGGACTTCCCTAAATCGAATGACTTTAACATACTTTGTCTATGTTAAGATTGGGGGAAAAAAGGACATAAGAAATTCTGATATCAAATTTATGATAATAATGCTCATAATAACTGCAAAAGAGGAAATATTACTGCTGGGAAAGAGCTATAAGAAAAAAAAAAGAACAACAAAGGAAAAAGAAATAACTATGAAAATGCAAACATGAAGGAAAAGTTAATCGTTTTCCATTTATTCAGTTTATCAGGATATTTTTCTACCTTTTTACATTCCAAATACGAGGTAGAGATGGACTGTAAAAAAGTCCAATGAGTTTTCTTCTTCAGCTGATGCGCTTACAAAAATGTCTCTGCTTTAATTGTGCCCCTAAACATTGTCGGGTATCATCAGCATCAAAAGCTACCATAATATCTAATACCCCCTCAGTTAATAGAAAATGGAGTCAAGTAGAAGGAAATCTTTTTTGCATAAGTGTCAGTGAGAAAAAAAAGAAGAAATTTTAAATACAGAATAAATTTTAGCCACACATCTGGGGGTACGACAAGCAAAAAAAGGTCCTGATCCTTGCTGGTGCTTGCAAAACACCTCTGCAAGCCAAGAAATTAAAAAAAATGGCACTAGAAAGGCAAAAAGCAGCCAAACAGCACTGGCAAATATAGTGTTTTATTTTCTATTAGAGCCCATGACGTATTTACAGTGAAGAGTGTGTATTTTTTCGTTCTGATTTTTTTTTCAACTTGCTAGCCTGAGAAAAATGGGTGGCACTTTGCTTTACGCTGGAAAAGCATTTTCTCCTATCTGGTGTTATCTAGAAGAGATTCATAAAAAAAAAAAAAAAAGAACCTTGGGAGTTTATTGTTTAGATTCTTCTTCTTCTCCCCTCACAATTCATGAAGAAAAAAAACTCAAAATAAAATATTGTGTTCCCTAACCAAAGAAACCTCAGGATCAGCATCAGTCATTGAGCCTCTTGCTTATTTCCCAGAGAGAGATTAACTTTTGAAGACAAAGACCGGTGTTTGGTCTCGGTTACCTTGGTCTAAAAATCAAAGCACTTTTATTCAGATGCCTTTTCATTTCTTTTACTCCAGCTTGGAGACTTTTCACGAGTACAGGATTCAGGTAAAAAAAATATTATAGTCAAATTTGCAACACAACCAAATAACTGCTACGGTTTACGTCCAAACAGTTTCTTTAAAAATGAAATAATTAAAATGAAATCCCTTTCGTGTTCCAAAGGTAACGTAACAAATGGTTTCCTGTTGTCAAGAGTCATGGTAGGCAAGATAAAATAATCTGAGTGATCGTGACGCCCCTGATAACCATAAACAAAACATCCTGTTGTAATTCAACATACTAGAAAATGTCATGGTAATAATAGGTATTATGAATACGATAATTAGTGGATAGGAATCTACTCAGGTGTTTCCTTGGAAGAACAGAACAGAATCAAATAGAAATTAGATAAAAAATTGATGGGTACACATTTGCCTGGGAATGGAAATCCCACCACACAAGACTCCGTGCCCTCACATGGTGCATTCACATCACTGAAATCCAACTACTTAATACTCCACCAGGTAAGTAAGTCATAGTATCATAGAATCATAAATCCTTAGAATAGTGGAGTGGTTTGAGTTGGAAGTGACCTTAATGCCCATCCAGTTCCACCCACCCTGCCATGGGCAGCGACACCTCCCACCCGATTAGGCTGCTCAAGTCCTGGTCCTTACTGAGTAATATTCTGAGAGTAATTAGCTCAGGTACCTAGGATAACTCATCCTTTTTGGATTTGCGATGCTGTCATCTCCAGGGATGAAGCTCCTAAGCAGAAACTTTCCTGGCACCAAGACCAAGGTTTGAAACTCATTATTCAACAACATTAAATTAACAACAAATCTTGCCACTTTCAGAACGAGAAATGAACTCTTTTCATTGAGGTTTTTTGCACAAGCGCAACTGAGAAAAAGCAGACATTAGAGGACAAAGGGAGGGGAAAAAGGCTGAAAACATGGAGCAAAGGAGAAGAGGAAAACAGTTGTAGTGTGGTAAGATGATGATGGTAATTAAAAAGAGCTTCGATGGAAATCCTCCTATTATTGGTGAAAATAAGGAGGAATATTATAAGATTTGCTTATGAAATATTTTATTTTTGTCTCATTGAGGTTATTCATATACTTTGATCAGGGGTGCTGTGGATTGTAAAGGGGGCTGGTCGCATCGTCTGCTAAGTTTGCCTGGGACTTCTTACAAAACTTCTGTTCTGGTTTATGGTGTTTCCTGGGGCTGAGGCTATCTTGGATTACAGTCTTCTAGAAAAAATTCTGCCAAAAATTTATCCAGAAGATCCAAAGAACAAGATTTTTTTCAAAAATGATTTCTAATGATACTTCAAACCATATTTTGTATACGTGAAATTTTAAAAATAAGCCTTTTTAAAGCATTTAAACCTCCTGTTCCTTAATAGCAAGAGCTGAATATTCAAATGAGTTTGATTTTGAGTCAAAGAAACACTTTTTGTTGCACATGTTGGAAGTCTTCCTAAAAACATAGCCAAGTCTTTGGGAAATTTCTTCTTGTGCCTGGTCACTGAACAGTCCATGTGCCTTGGGCATATCTCAGGTCAAAGCTGAGCAAGACAGTTTTGCTACCTCAGATCAGCCTCCTAAAACACCAGGCAGGATCCAACAGCTGAACCAAAACCACAGAGCTTGTCTTCACATTCAGTGGTTCTTCTGCTGGACTCAGAATAAAATTATTGGACTTCACAGAATAAAGAACTGAATAATAAGCATTGAAAGTAAAGACCAACAAGAAAACAGAAGATTTGGTTAAAAAAAAATACAGTAGAAGAGAATCATAGAATCATAGAATCACCAGGTTGGAAGAGACCCACCGGATCATCAAGTCCAACCATTCCCATCAAACACTAAACCATGTCCCTCAGCACCTCGTCCACCCATCCCTTAAACACCTCCAGAGAAGGTGAATCAACCACCTCCCTGGGCAGCCTGTTCCAATGCCCAACGACCCTCTGGGTGAAAAACTTTCTCCTAATCTCCAGCCTAAATCTCCCCTGGTGGACCTTGAGGCCATTCCCTCCTGTCCTGTCCCCTGTCACTTGAGAGAAGAGCCCAGCTCCCTCCTCTCTATAACCTCCTTTCAGGTAGTTGTAGAGAGCAATGAGGTCTCCTCTCAGCCTCCTCTTCTCTAGGCTAAACACCCCCAGCTCTTTCAGCAGTTCCTCATAAGGCCTGTTCTCCAGCCCCTTCACCAGCATCGTTGCTCTTCTCTGGACTCGCTCCAGAGCCTCAACATCCTTCTTGTGGTGAGGGGCCCACAACTGAACACAGTATTCAAGGAGTGGCCTCATCAGTGCGGAGTATAGAGAGAGGCTGAAAAGGCAGAAAGTGGTGATGGTAACATGTTTGACTAAACACCTCACCTTGCCTGGAGGTGTTTAAGGTGCGGGTGGACAAGGTACTGAGGGGCATGGTTTAGAGACATGTGGGAATGGTTGGACTCGATGAGCTGGTAGGTCTCCTCCAACCTGGTGATTCTATGATTCTATGACTAAAACTCCTAGACGTGAATCAGAAAAACTCCAAGGGCCCAAACGATATATGACCAATACAACCAGCAACAAAGAAGTAGTGAAGTGAGTGAAGAAGTAAAGGAGATGGGGAAAATCATAGAATCATCAGGTTGGAAGAGACCCACAGGATCGAGTCCAACCAACCCTATCAAACACTAAACCATGTCCCTCAGCACCTCGTCCACTTGTCCCTTAAACACCTCCAGGGAAGGTGAATCAACCACCTCCCTGGGCAGCCTGTTCCAATGCCCAATGACCCTTTCTGCAAAAAATTTTTTTCTAATGTCCAATTGCCCTATGGACAATAGGGTTTAAAAGAAAATGAGGATCAACGTGCTACAGATGGTCCCTTGCATAGGCAAGGTGACTGAAAAAATGTAGAGAGAGAGAAGGTCTGAAAAACTTGAGAAAAGTGAGATGCAAATTTGCTGCATGAAGAGACTAACCAGGAGGAAATATCATAGGAGGAAAAAGGGGAAAGAAGAGATTTGAAAGAGAAAGGCCAAGACTTGCTTGGGTGAATGAAGAAAAGGATTGCTTTGATGGCAACAAATTCTTCTCAATTCCCCGAGAGGACTCTTTAGTCCCACCAGTTCTCATGTTTCTGCCCAGACTTGTTTTTTGCAGTTGTACCAAAGATGACAGATATCATAAAATGAGCTTCATATCTCAGGGAAGAAAAGGAAAGCCAAGCTTACTGGAGCTTTTAATGCAACCAATACTACTATTCCAAACTTAAACAATCTTCAAATTCCCAGGTGATGTTGTCATTGTCTTACCTTAACTCAAAAGCAGTTTTTTCAACCACACCTGAAACATGAACTGCAACAGGCTTCAGAGGACAGCACTAAAATGGCTGCTTTTCAGGCACATGGATAGCACAGGAGTGAAGAAGAAGGTTGAGAGAGCTGGGATTGTTCAGCATAGAGAAGAGAATGCTCCAGGGAGACCTTATAGCAACCTCCTAGTACTTACAGAGGGTCTACAGGAAAGATTGGAAGGAGCTCTTTATCAGGGAGTGCAGGGATAAGACAAGGGTTTTAAGCTGAAAGAGGAAAGATTTAAATGAGATCTTAGAAATAAATGTTTTGCTGTGAAGGTTGTGAGGCAATGGTCCCTTCCAACTCAGGTCACTCTATAAATCCATGATTCTATGATCCATCCCATGGAGAAGAAAACCACTCACGTGGCTGTAATTTTGCTTCAGTTACAGGCAATAGTGCTTTTTAAACCTCGTACACCTTACGTGGACTCCAGCTAAGATGCTACTTTAACCTTGACTTTAAAGTATTGGAAAACGGGGTTTACACCAAATTGCTCTAAACCCAATGAGAAACAGAATGGGGTGTCAGAGCTTAAATATGGAAAAGAAAGTAGAATGCTTAGTAGAAGTGAAAGTATATTTGGGGAACCAGTGAGTAAAAAAAAAAATATTTTAATACAATTGTTTTTCAGCCTATTAAGTTCTCCAGTATCAGAATGAAGTCTGCTAAAAGTTAGCAAATAGAGGTTTTCAGGAGAGCTTTATTAAATCACTTACGACTTATCAAGTTAAAACTCCCACTCAGATATCTTAATAAAACTTCCAGAGAATATATTTAATTTTCCTGGAAATCAGAAGCCAATTCCTAAGAACAGTATTACTACACCACCGAGCAGCTCTCTGCAAATAGAATATTTACCAACAACTTGGATTTAGTTCTCTAAAGTTTCGGTTTCTGAAGGTCAAATAACTACATAACTGCTTAATAAAGAAGCAAAGAAGTACCTCTAAGTATCTCCAACCTCTGATGGGCTTATATTCTGCTCCTTAGGTGAGGTATTAGCAAAGCTTATTTATTTTCATTTCCAAGGCTTTTATTTGCTCATTCCCTTGTGGTAAAGCTGATTTCCATGATGATTCCCTTCTTAATTTTAATACCCTTTTTACTCATCATATAGACATAAGAATTTTCCATAAAATAATGAAACCCTTCCAAAGGAAATGAAGACAACTAGGAGAGGAAAGTAAACTACAGCGCACTTGCTTTTTTTCAATTAATTGATCCACTGTCATATGCATATATGAAAGATTTTTTTAATGAAAGGAAAATAAGGTTAATTAACATAAAACCCCTCACTCCTTGAGATGTTGAATTTTGTATTTTATCCATGCTGCCTTAAGTGCCTTGATTTCCCAGTAATGACCTAGTTCTCCTAATGAGTAACATTAACCCCTGGCTGTAGCTGTCCAGGACTTAATTGTCAACTGGAGCTGAAATAGGAGAGTTTGCCGATCAGCAGGTATGTGGTATATTAAGTCATGTCATTTCAGACCCTAATAAATAAATCTGTTGCTAAGGCAACAGGAACATCAGCTGTATCACTTTTTTCTTCTCCCCCCCCGCCCCCCACCCCTTTTAAAGGAAACTGCCTTTCACACTGAGCTTTTAAAAAGGAAATTAACTACATCTAACTGTAATTAGAAGAAACATCGTTTCTCATCTCAGAAACATATCTACATTAATAAAAAAAGGCAGTGAAAAAGAGGACTGCTTTCTACTGTGACCAAGGTAACTGAAATTATTTCCTTCAACTGAGGGAATGCAATTTGAAGAATACATCTGAGTGAGAGAAGATCACAAAGTATTTCAGCTTTTTATATTTCCGAGATAGTTCCCCTCTCCTTTCGTACAGTGCTGATGCCCAATAAGCAAACTGCTTCAACTGGGAACCCAGGCAATTGAAACCATATGAGAAAAATAACACTCAAACCCTAGCACCTTCACTGTCCTCTTCCTGTATGATTGGCAGAAATGACACCTTTTGGAAAGCTAAGAAATACCCCGTTGCCAGGTCATCAGATTTACCAGCTAAAGACAATTTCAGTAGAATCGTGGAATGGTTTGGGTTGGAAGGGACCTCAAAGCCCATCCAGTCCCACCCCTGCCCTGGGCAGGGACACCTCCCACTGGATCAGGGGTTCCAAGCCCCATCCAACCTGCCCTTGAACTCCTCCAGAGATGGGGCAGCCACCTCTGCTATGGGAAACCTTGGCCAGGGCCTCCTCACCCTCACAACAGAACATTTCTCCCTAAGATCTCATCTCAATCTCCCCTCTTTCAGCTTAAAATCATTTCCCCTTGTCTTATCCCTGCACTCCCTGATAAAGAGCCACTCCCCAGCTTTCCTATAGACTTTGTTTAAGTACTGGAAGGTCACTATAAATTCTCCCTGAGTCTTCTCATCTCCAGGCTGAACAATCCCAACTCTTTCAGTCTGTTTTCACAGGAGAGGTACTCCAGCCCTCAGATCATCCTTGTGGCCTCCTGTGGACTCACTCTAACAATTTCCTCTAAGTACCTGATTTAGACATAGATGCCGTTGCTCCTCCCTGCCCCATGGAGGCAACTACCTGATTCTTGGATGAGAAAAGGAAGAGAAAGCTGGGACAACACCAGTGCACCTCCAAAGTGCAAACAATGGTTTGGTGAGCAAAAGCTGATAGGTCGCTTGCTTCAGTTTCTCCACCAGTCTCTTAAGACTGGATCCTGAATGCTCCTGTTTGAGACTAACAGGTCCAAGGTTTTACAAGAAGGCAAATCATGTAAGTGCACGTAGCACCAATAATTTCATCTTCCACAGGGTTTGGGAAGGACGATCTTCATACTCCATACCTTTGTTTGGGGTGATGCACTGCTGAGGTGTCTTAGAGACTCGCAGGCGAATGTCACAGACATTAACTCCTGCCATTCCACTACAGGATGAAATGCTTGTCTGAATTTTTTCAGACCTGAGAGGTTATTTAGTTGATGACTATAGGATAGTTCTGAATCTCTAGTTACCCACATCTCAATCGGAGATTAAGTAGGAAGGGAACTGAAGAGTGTGCAACAAATTATTGCTCTTGGAACGCTTACTACAGGCTATGTTCAAACTGTTCCTCAAAATTATATCTGCCTTTTTAGTTGAAGAATAAAAGCATCTTTTTTTTTCTTTAACAAAATTAGAGGTACTTTCTCCTGAGGACTACCAAGCTCTTATGGCACTTTGAGAGAACATGTTGTAAGAAAGATGGATAAAATGACAGAGATATTTATTACAGGAGAACTTTCATATCTGAGAGGTCTTCATTATATGCTGAATGTTTCTATACGTTCTTAGAGGCAGTTACCAACCAATAGTGCATGTTCCACTAGAAGGGCTCAATACTACCAATCTCCACTGCAGAAAGAAATTTCCAGGTTAGACTTCACTGACAAACAAGCAAGAAAAGCAGTCAGCACAGATCTAGAGCCAAACACTCCACTGCTTTCCCTGCTGCACTGACTGCACTGGGACAAGCCTTTTCCAAGGACTTGTTCATGAATGAAGGGGACCAGTGGTGGGCAGCCACATGTTTGTACAGCACACAGCAATGACAAAACAACCTTTCCTCCACAGATTCATTTCTTCAGCTCTTTGAATTTTTGATATTCTATATTAAAAACAAGCAAGCGGACACAGCGTTATCTCTATATATAACATTTTCCCTTAGACCAGAAATATTCAGATAAGTTTGATATCTACATTTTGTTTTCTTCAGAATTTCCTCAATGTGGCCTCCAGCATATCCTCCCATATCTCCTGCCCTACGTCCTTCCTCATACTCTTCTCACATGCTTACATGTCCCATACCAGATAATGGGCTGATCTGATCTTCCATGTGAATTGATAGTGTCTATTTGTTTGCATGTGTGTGTAAATTCTCGCAGATTCCCTGTGTGATCTTTTATCACACTCGCACAATTAGGGGAAGGAGAATTGATTTCTGACAACTTTGTCTTATCAAGTCTTCAACTGCTCAGATGATACAGTGCACACAGGGAAAGAGAAAAAAAATAAGGCTTGGGTGAATATTTTAAGTTAAAACAAGCACTGCAGGTCTTCTCTTTGAAAGAGAGAAGTAAAGAGCCTCCAGTCTTATAATGAAACTATATATGTGTCACCTGGATGCCATGACTGTGGTTGCAAGTGCAGCTTAGAATCACAGAATCACAGAATCACCAGGTTGGAAGAGACACATCAGATCTGGGGTTGTTTAGCCTAGAGAAGAGGAGGCTGAGAGGCTGGGGTTGTTTAGCCTAGAGAAGAGGAGGCTGAGAGGAGACCTCATTACTCTCTACAACTACCTGAAAGGAGGTTGTAGAGAGGAGGGAGCTGGGCTCTTCTCCCAAGTGACAGGGGACAGGACAAGAGGGAATGGCCTCAAGCTCTGCCAGGGGAGATTGAGGCTAGAGATTAGGAGGAAGTTTTTCACACAGAGGGTCATTGGGCATTGGAATAGGCTGCTCAGGGAGGTGGTTGATTCACCTTCCCTGGAGGTGTTTAAGGTACAGGTAGATGAGCTGCTGAGGGACATGGTTTAGTGTTTGATAGGAATGGTTGGACTCGATGATCCAATGGGTCTCTTCCAACCGAGTTGTTCTATGATTCTATAAATGTCGGTGGGCTAGTCTTTAAAGGAGAGGAGGATCGTGTCACGCCAGTCACTGTCATATCCTTAATACACTCAACCAAATGGACATTTTATCCCCTTGCAATGCAAACCTGTGGGACATTACAAAGTCCTGATCAAATGTGAGAACTTTGTCCATCCACCAACAGAATTGCTCTCAGTTTCCAGCAGAGTCCATTTGCACAAAGGGAACAGCAATTCCTTGGCACAGCCCTTGCAAGAAAGCAGCTCAGAAACCCGTCCTAGCCTTTTCTCTGGATGCATGTCCATAGAATCACAGAATATCCAGGCTGGAAGAGATCCACAGGATCCAACCATTCCTATCAAACACTAAACCTTGCCCCCCAGCGCCTTGTCCACTGTCCCTTTAACACCTCCACGGAAGGTGACTCAACCCCCTCCCTGGGCAGCCTGTTCCAGTGCCCAATGACCCTTTCTGTTAGCAGTACCTTGCTATAGATGTTTATAAGAAAACATTAAAGACTTGGTGAGAAAGGAGAAAACAAATTACTGTGTGGAGAACCTAGCAACTCTGCTAAAATACTGTCAGTTATTTATCTGCTGTCGGCAGAGGTTGCACACTGTAATCCTCGACAAGCTCTGATTTGGGAGGGATGGAGAGAAGGGGCAGGCATTGCATTGAAGGGCCTGTTCTCACGCAGAGACATTTTAACAATGATTTAAAGCGAAAATGCTTCTATCAGAGAACATCACTTTTGATTTGGACACATTTCCAGGCCGTCAGAGTCTACAATGGGTGGACTTAGTGGGAGAGGTGTTGGGGCTAGCACCACGTTTCAAGGTGCTGGCGGTGCCTGCGAAGCACTAACGCAATGAGGTCAGTATCACTTCGTTTCGAGAGGTTTTCTGTAACAACAGCACGACTTCACAAAGATATCTTTTTACGGTTTAGCCAAAATGGTCTTTTTGTTAGGTGAAGGGGAATGCAGGAACATTTAAAAGAAAAAAAAAAAAAAAAAAAAAAAAAGCAAAACCTCTTTTTTTTTCCTTTTTTTTCA